>CM061142.1:612297730-612415635 GCA_030789695.1 Scilla litardierei
CCTTCTGATGTCCTGACCCCCGTTTGTGCTCAAGCGGAAACCTCTGCCGTGGGTGCATGAGCTTGCCCTGCCCGTCGCTTAGCCAGAATGATGTTTCGCCAGTCTGTTCATCCCTCAGATCCATCAGTCATCCACATTGAGTGATGCTGCTTTTGTGGTTTTGGACACTCAACTAGAATTTTTTTTGTTTGTTTTGTATGTATGATGATTATTCTGGGTAGTGATGGTATATGGATGAATGATGTATTTTGTTCGGTTTGATGCACATAGTGATGTGCATGCTTTCTGTACCCATGTGATCTTATATATATATATATATATATATATATATATATATATATATATATATATATATATATATATATATATATGAACTTGCAGTTTCTTTGTTCGGTTTCATACATTGTATACTTGTTGATCATATATGTGTGAATTTTGTGATATGGTCTCTATGTATGCTATATTCTGTGTGTTGTGATCTGAGACGTTAGTTTTCCTTCGTGTATCTCAATATTGATATTGGACTCTCATTCCTCTTATCACCTAAGTTTATAATGTGGTTTTATGATTTTTTTTATTTATATATCTTTAGCCTCTTATTTAGCACGATTGTTGTTGTTATTTTAGTCCCGCCTTTTGGATAATGCCATAGGTGGGAGAGAAATGAACAGACAGATTCATAATGAATGTGCTATGTATAGTCTAATAAACAGACATACAAAAACTGGATGTAGGTTGCTACATTTTTTATACATCGAAGTTTACTACATTGACTAAATTATGTTTTCTCACTGCGCACAACGGTTCAAATTTTGGCCCGTTGTGCGCGTTGAGTAATGAATTCTCCATTTATTTATACTTTTAATAACAAACTGAAGAGCGAGATAGATGGCCATCCAAAATGCGAGAATCGGCAAAAATTTTGAGTTGCCGCCAAATTCGGAGTACTACTGTAGCAGACCACAAAAAAACCCCTCGAAGGCCCCATAAAACCCCTCCATGCGTCCAGTCAAGTGGGGGATATATATCCCGCCAAATTTGGGGATATATCACCATTCGTGTTGATTTGTGCCTTCACTCCAGATATGGCTGAGAAATCGTGTCCGTGGGACGAAGAAACTTTGCAAGGTCAGTCTTCAGAGGGAAGAAGAGACGGTGACGTAGATGTTAACTGTTCCCTTCATGACACGGGGGATGTGTGGTCGCAATTGCCTGAGACTCCTCTAAGGGATACGTGGCCATGGGGAGGTCTCGTTCTGGCAGGCTATGTCCCCCTGGCGTACGAGCGGGCATTGCTGTTGAATCCGCCCATTGACGTTCCATCGGAAGGTACTAGGGGGAACCGTCATTAACCTTTCTTCCCCGTCTGGGACGGCAAGTCTGCATTGGTGGATGGGGGTGGCCAGTCGCCTGGTGGAGAACTCCATCCTTCCCACTGACCAAAGTGTCATGGGTCAAATTGACATTGAAAGGCTCGCTAACTCAGTCGTTTATGGCAGTTACTAGGTTAACTACTAATGTCTTCTCTTTGTGTTGTTGCCTTACTCTTACTTATCCATGATTCCCTGCAGACATCATTGGTCGGGGCAGAATTGCATCACAGAGTGGTACAATTGTTGATTGCCCAGCGGAAAAAGGCGGTTTCATTCGAATCTCAACTTAAGGATTTGAAGGAGCAGCTGATGAAATAGAGGGACCACAGATCTCAGGCGGAGTGGGAGGTTGCGAAAGCTAAATATCGGGCGGCATCAATGTCAGCGGTTTGGAATAGCTCCGAAGAGCGATGGTACGTAGAGAAAATCAGTCTCCTGGCTCGTATAGCCGAGTTGGAGAGAAACTCGCTTCCTCCAAACTCGATTGAGGACGTGAGGCATGAGGCTGAGGTGAGGAAGCTTCAGCGATCTGGTCGGGAGTCCAGTGGAGGATCGGCCCAAACATAGGATGGTTTGGCTATCAACGAGCCCTCCAGCGAGGGGTCTGTGTGAATCGTGGCATCTTAGTACACCAAATGGTTTTTGTAGTTTTATATTTTGAGAGGTGAACATGTGATGGTGTATGCGTTCGTAATGAACCCCGAACATTCAATTGGTAATGAACACCATCTGGTGCAGTCTTTTACCACTTGTTAGTATAAATATCTGTTTGCCAACCATTAGCTATCTTCGTACACCGATTGCTTAATTTCTTGTGTCTATTAAAACTATTAGCATGCATCCATCATAGAAATGGACATGGATGGTGTGAAATATCGAAGTTGCCCAGGAATATACTTAGTGCACGTGAAGTGCATTGGAATTGAGCTTAGCATCATAGTGTACCAGATATACAATTTTTCTCATTGCGCACACCGGTCACACCTTTTACCTGATGTGTATGGATGAATCTGATTTTTCAGTGTGTTTCATTGGAGTCATTTTCTATTACATTAACATAGCCTCTACATGCATCGACATTGTTTCATATAGAGTTTTCCTATAAACAAACTTGGGCTATTGGACTTATGCCATAAATTCAAGAAGACCAATCATCAAGGAGATTAAGATTCAAGAATACGAAGAGGAGGAAATCACTTCATGCAACATAAATACCACCTTTAATGCAGTATACCATAGGTCTTCATCAACAATAACATACCAAATTACACAATTATTCAACCAACTCTTAGCATTCTCCTTTATGGCCTTTGTGCGCAGTGAGCAAATTTTTAATACTGTAACATAAATTGCTCAAAGTGCAAAACTGGCAAAATTACGCCAGTCGTGCGAATTTAGCAATTTTGTATCCCATAACATAAATGTTCAACGTGCACAACAAGCAAAGCCATTATGGCGCGTTGAGTTCCCGTTGTGCAGAAATCCCATAAATTTTGTACACAAATCCCAAAAATTTCAGTATATACTTTCATTATAAACTCGAACACTACAGTAGCACAAAATTATACATTCAATCACCTGATGATATAGTATGTACATTGTGATATTTGCCTATATCTTTACCGATTAATTTCTCGAATTGTCGCATCCTCTCTTTAAGGCCTTCCACCCATCCTTTGGCCACAGGCAGGTGGTTAGCCTTCCAATGCCATATTACCGGTGGGACCGGGCTTCTATCTTTAAGTTAAATCTTTACAAAGTGATTATTATTTACAAAACCTATGGTGAAGGGACCACGTTTCGTACCGTGGTCTGGTCCTGATCTTAACGGAAAAAATGAATGACATTGTTGCATTGATAGCAGATGTATTACACAGTTATAACAACTTGAGATTATGTGTCCAACTTCTAGGAATGTCATCCAATATTGCTTCGGCGGGGTGGTCATCCATATAGTTAATTGACTCTACCTGTTCTTGTGCAATTTCCTCACCCATCAGCTTTCTGTACACATCATAGTGTTCACGCAGCTCTTAAAGCAACTCTCTTCCGACCACTATCCACTGGTCCTCTCACATGCCTAGATGTGAAGATAAAGCCCTGTAACCACAGTTCACATCTGCCTTCACATCTGTGATGTTCGATATATATTTGGTGATTGCAGTGGGAAATTAATCAATATAAGGTATGCCTCCTTGAACGGTTCTAGCGTCCTTAGCTGCATAATTTACTGCTGCAAATAAAGTTGTAGCAGAAACGACAGAAATACTGCCAGATGGCACGTTTATGACAGTTGGTTTCTTTCTAGAATGTTGAGGAGGAATTGGAGCAGACGTATTTTTGATCTTTTGGGACCGTCTCGGCTGGACACGGCCAATGCTTTCTTGTTTCCATGAGACTTCAATTGGAATTGGAGCAGAGAAACTAACCGCATCGGCTAAGACATGATCAAAATGAGCTGGATCAATGGGGGTGGCTGTATTTGCATTTGTCAAATTATTATCCCTTTTTCTTCTTCCATTGAACATGACATTAACTTTGCAGCTCTGTAATCAGATTTGTCGCTGGGGTAGCTAGCTCCTTCAACTTAATTAACAACTCTTACTTCCTCATCCCATTAAGTTGAACATAGAGCTTGTGTATGCGCTCTAATTCAGCGTGTATAAGCACATCTTCTTCAGACATCAACTCCGTCTTAGCCTCCATGTCTAGCTGCTTCCAATGAGCATTTACGGCATCTAAGGGAATGTGGCGATTTTCCCTTGTGAATTTGTCAATCTCATTGGCACATGGTACTCCATAAATCATTCTTTCTAGATAATCGCCTACGCATTGGTCTATTCCCATAGAGTCAGATTTATCAGCTTCCACAGACATTATCTTCAATGCCGTAGAGGATGAAAATCCTATCAGCTCACTGAACAAGAACCCATGCACATTATGTTGCAACATGATCTTAGATTTCTCGAATAATGCCTTGATCTCGATATGCTACCCCTCTAATGATTCATATATGGTTGGCCAAGAAGTGGAGAAACTGCAGGCCGATGAACCCAATGCCTTTTTAAGCTTAGAATGTTCAGTCTGAGCTCTTTTGGTCGGCGCTCTGTTGGTACTGACATTTCCAAAGTGCAAATTGCCATATGTCCATACAGAAATAAACTTCTTCTTGTACTTATCCAGCCCAGATGTCTTCAAATAGCTCACGGCCCTTGTGTAATCTTTGTACTCTGTCTCCAATGCCTTCAGTTTTGCAACATACTCCTCCTCCTTACGTACCCCCACCAATAAATTCCAGCTAGAGATGAAACCTAACCATTTTTCTTGATCTTCAAAAGAGGGCTGGCAATTTTTGGCAATATTTTTGGATATGTGCATTCTACATAATTGGTGCACCGCAGATGGAAATACATGGCCAATGACAGCATAAGTGCTGGCTGCAATGCTGTCAAAATTACACGTGGCATCCTGTATCCATGTAGCAATGAGCTCAACTTCTCCAAGACACACAAGTAGTTATCCTCACGTATGGACTCCGTGTAACAAAATGCAGCTGCGAACTGAATATCTGTGGACGTCACCCCATACATCTCCATTAATGGTGGCCTGTTGCGGTTGGTCTTCAACGCGCAGTCCATAACCAGAACCTCTGGAAATTTTCGTAATAAATCAACCGACTACGGATGTGCCCAAAATATATTCATCGCTTCATTTGTCTCTTCGTTCACTTCATGATACACAATGTAGTTACACACTGTCACTAGATTAATGAGTAGCTGCATTTCTGCTCTCCAGGGCATTACCACTGCCTTCATCCTCTGTCTGGCTTTATATATAGTGTTGATTGTGGTAGATGTTGCATTATCATTTTCCTTCAGGTATTTCAAGATTTCCCTTGGCCTAAGCAATCTATTTGACAAGTCTCTCACTGTGGCCATCTCCCCCCTCCTAACCTCCTCTCATCTGGATGTCGCTCGATGTACATTACGGGTTTATAGTTGTGATTACCACGTAGAACTGCCAAAATCCACTTATCTGTTGCCACACCATTAGCCCTCAAGTAGAAGGGACATGAACACTTCTTGCTTCGAGTTGATTTTTTGGCCGATATATCCGGCCCGTGTGGCCGATATGTCCCACTTGTTTCACAACAAAAATAATAAGTTGGGACCCTATTGCCATTTGTACTCATATTTGATGATTTTGTAACAACCATATTCCCGGTTTTCACACCGACCGCTTTTACCCATTTACCAAGCTCTTCTATGATGGGGAAAATTTTATTTGTTGTGAACTGATTTGTATAATCTTCATTAACCTCTGATCCTTCAACAATACGCTAAATTACGTACCACATACCAACATAGTCACTAAATGTTTTCCTTTATTTTCTAGTAAATTAGTCAGTTAACAAAGAGAAATAATTTCTAACCTTTACTTCTTTGTCCGCTTCATCACAGATCCCCTCAATGTGTACCGAGTCCATCTCAATCTTCATAATTTCTACGCAGTCATGTACCAAATGTACATTGCAGCAAACAATTTCTGAAATTATTAATAAATACCAAATTAATTAGCATCAATTAATGGCTTACCAACTTTACGAGATGCATCCGCAGTCGACTATTTTAGGGCACTCCAACCCAATGACACAAATCTTTTGCTCTGCTTTAAGGATCTTCGTTTGATATAAGCAGGAACTCTTATAGGCTATATAGATCAGCGAATTAGAATAATTTCTGTTGATCAAACCATATCTCGTTAGCTTTTCCCGCCTTAGGTCACAAAACTGATCTCATATGGAAGCTGTTATGATGCCTTTGTATATACGGATGCGTAAAATTATTGGTTCATATTGTAAATTACTCATCGCGAACAATGGGATGGCAAAAATGTAAAAGTTCTCCTCTATGAACCGTCTAGCTGTATGCTAACCGAACACAACCACGAAAAACTCAGAATTGCTCACCGCACACAACCACGCAAATCTCAGAATTGCTCACCGATCACAACCATGCAAAACTCAGAATTGCTCACCGCACACAACCATGCAAAACTCAGAATTGCTCACCCCACACAACCACGCAAAACTCAAAATTGCTCAACGCACACAACCACTCAAAACTCGGAATTGCTCACCGCACACAACCACCCAAATCTCAGAATTGCTCACCGCACACAACCACTCAAAGCTCAGACTTGCCACTGCCCACAACCACTCAATATTCAGAATTGCTCACCGCACACAACCATTTTGATCAATTCTACGTGCACATGTGGATGGGTTATTTGCTGGTAATATTTCAAACTAGACTTGTTTACTCAACCAGCACAACGGGTAAATTATTGTAGACCCGATAGGACCCGAAATTGCCCCATGATACCTTCTGCTCGCACCGAATTGACAGACAACTCCACAGATTGCTCATGGCGGAATATCAAATGACAAGTTTTTTCAAAGATTGCTCAAGTCGCCTAGACCAAATTCCAAAAGATTTGATTTTTATTTCATGGCTTCAAGGATACATCACTTGGTCAACTGCTACGATCAAACAAAGAGTTTAATCGAGAGCAATCGATTTAGGGGTTTTTGACCTAAATTTTTTGAAATCGACTCTTTGGTAAGTCTATACATTTAAGTACAGTTTATTTGCCTTTCTTATTTTGTTTTTACATGCATTCATCCACGGTTGAGATTGATGGAGGTGGTACAAAAATCGAAGGTAATATTGATTAATCTTCTGGGCAATAATGCATTAAATCTTTGAGGATCAGGTTATGAATTGTTTGATACAGGATAATATGGATTTTATAAACGACTTTACCACCAATCAACTGTTCAAGGATAGAAAACAGCTGTTTCAGTGGATACAGAACGTCGGGTTAAGACATGGGCATGTGATAGTTACACGTTCGGGGAGATTAAGTAAAACGGCCAAAGGGCATCATGCTGTGTACTTTGCATGTGAAAGAAGCGTTGAGTATAGGAGACACAGAAAGCTAAAAAAGACCAACCGGCCTGTTAAAACCAAGAAGTGTTCATGTCTGTTCTCATTGTGTGGTTATATGGTAGGTGTGGGCGTTGAGGAGTGGAAATTAACAGTCGTTTGTAGCAGGCACAACCATGAAGCAGCTAAATATGTCGATGGCCATTCCGATGAAGGGACATTGCAGGGAATGGAGATGGAAACAGTGCGTGACTTGGAAAATAGCAAGGTTCGGCCAGCTGAAATTTTGAAAGTGCTGAAGGAAAATAAAAACTTCAGTGCAACCTCAATCAAAGCAATTTATAATGCACGAAACCGGTTACAACGGGGGAAGAAGGTTGGTATTGTAAAACAGTTGAAGGAGTTAACATCAGCTGATAAAATTGTGGGTGATGAGCATGTGAAGGCTGTGAATAATGAGGTGGAGGATCAGAAGGTGGGGGAGGATCAGAAGGTGGGGGATGCGTTTTCGGAGAATGCAGTTCCTGCTGAGATGCATGAGGAGGATCATACTGGGAAGATGGGTGGTGAGGATGATAAGGTGGATCGTAATGAGGCGGAGCAGACTGATGAGAAGGAGGAGGATGAGAATGCAGAGGCTAAGGCCTTTGAGAAGGAGCATGAGGTTCTACGTCTGCAAATTTCTACACTGGTTGCGGAGATTGCTAAGCAGCATGCTGAGATGACAGATACGTCTACATTGAAGTGTAAGCCGGGTAAGGGAAGAAGTAGACCGTTGTGGAAACGTACTATAAAGAAGCCGAAACAATCAATTCCACATGATGATAGTGATGAGGACTTGGCTGTCGACATAATAATACCTTCTTGGAACGCTTTTCCTCAGTGTCTACGACCCCTTATAGTGCACGTCGTAGATGTGAAAGCAGATGGAAACTGTGGGTATAGGGCTGTGGCAGCTCAATTGGGCCTGGGTGAGGACGAATGGAGGCAGATCAAATATGAATTACGAGAAGAGATGCAGAACCACAACGGTTTGTACCTGCAACTTATGGGTGCCGTGGAATTTAAACAGAATGTAGTGGCACTGGGCCATTTGTTAGACCGTCCAAAAGCTAAATGGTGGATGCAGATGCCAGAAATGGCACATGTCATTGCCTCATGCTACGACTGTGTAGTACATATTCTTGCACCTCATCAGTGTGTGACATATTTTCCTTTAAGAACTCCTCTGGTACCCCAATCATCCAGACGCCACATAACGTTGGGTCATGTGAACAATAATCACTTCGTTATTGTTAAACTTGACCCAGATGGTCCTGTCCCTCCGACTTCAAGTATGTGGCTAAGCTACCGTTTCGACGTGTCAGACAGATTGCTGGCTGCTTATAAGGATAGGATGCATCAATTCCAGTCAATGGTCACGATATTACAACAGTTGACGTTATTGAAATATTGTAGGATAAAACGTTGTATCATTTTAATATGGATTGTTTATTTCATATTGACAGATTGGTAGCATGAAATTTTATCATGTTTTCCTAAATGTGCAAATGTTATCATCTGTATGCCGTGCTATGGTGTATCATATCTTAAGTTATGCTCAACAATAGTCCTACTAATCAAGTTTGCTTCATACTAACTATTTGGCGAACGGGTACAAACTGATATATACTAGATTTTGTATGCTTAATAACACACACAATCTATCCAGTATTTCTTAAGGCTGTTAATTAATACAAATTATGATAGTTATAACGTTGATGTTATATTATTTTATTAGTATCAATAATTTTGTTAACATCGGCATAAGAATATGTGTAATCCAATAGAATATATATTAAAAAAAAATTTAGTATTACTCAGCGCGCACAACCGGGCAAAATCGTTCTCAGCATCACAATTAATAACGATTACCGTTAATAATGTTAATCCATGTAAGATTACTCAGCACACAAACTGGTTCAAATCGTGTTAAAATATAACCGTTGTATGCGGTGAGTAAAATATGCCAACTAAACCACCGGATTTACTCGAAGCGCACAACGGGTTAAAATTTTTACCCGTTATGACCCTTTAGGACCCTCTTTCACCCCTTGATAAATTCTGCTCACCACTCACAGACATAACCTTCCACAGATTGCTCAAGGCGGAATATCAAAAGGCAAGTTTTTCATAGATTTCTCAAGGCGCACAGACGGAAATTCCAAAGATTTGATTTTTATTACTGGGCTCGACATTTACATCACAGTGTCAACTGCTGCGTTCAAACAAATTGGTGAAGCGATAGCAATAGATTTAGGGGTTTTCAACCTAAATTTGTCGAAATCGCGATTTGGTAAGTATATACTGTTAAGTACATTTTATTTGATATTCTTATTACAATGTGTAGAAATAGAAGGAGAAATTTTTTTTTCTTTTTACTTGCCTGCAGATACAGTTGAGATTGATGGAGTTGCTAAAAAATTCCGAGGTAATATTGATTTATCTATACTGCAATAATGAAACTAATTTTTGGTTCCCGGTCCAATTAGTTGTATGAATTGTTTGATACAGGTGTATATGGATTATACAGCCGAATTTACAACGATGCAACTTTTTAAAAGTAAAGACGAGCTCTTTCAGTGGATAAAGAGCGTCAGACGACAACAAGGGCATGTGATTGTTACCAGTGCATCGAGTTTGAGTAAATCGTCCAATAGGACTCCTACTACTTACTATGCATGTACAAGAAGCGGGAACTACAGGGGACACCGACCAATAAAAAAGTCCAACCAGCCAGTTAGAACCAATAGGTGTGGATATACGTTCAAATTGCGTGGTAATGAGGTGGGCGATGGCAATGAGGGAAGTTTAACGGTCGTTGATGGCAGGCACAACCATCAAGCTGCTAATTATGTCGAGGGCCATTCCGACGAGGGGATGTTGCAGGGAAAAGAGATAGAAGAATTGCGAGACTTGGCAAATAGAAAGGTGCCATCGTCAGTAATTTTGAAAGGCCTGAAGGAAACTAAATCCTTCAAGGAAACACCCATCAAATCAATTTATAATGCATGTACCTGATTACTAAGGGGCAGAGTGTGGGTATTGTAAACAAGTTGAAGGAGTTAGCATCACCGTGTAGAATTGTGGGTGATGAGCTTGTGGTGCATATGGATAATGTTGAGGAGGAGCAGAAGGGAGATGAGGAGAAGGTGGATGAGGCTGAGGAGGCGACTGCATTGGCTGCTTATTGGCAAGATGATGAGGTGGATCGTAATGTGATGGAGCATGCTGTTGAGAAGTTGGCTCTTAGTGGGCAGGAGCAGAATGCTGAGGAGGAGGATGAGGTTAATGCAGCGGAGTAGAATGTGGAGCCGAGGGTGCATGATGTTTATGGGGAGGATGAGGCTGAGTATGTAGTGGCTTCTGAGTTGACTGTAGGGGACTATGTTAATGGGAAGTTGGTGGAGACAGAGGAGACGGTTGCTCATAACGTGGAGGTTCAGAATGCTGAGGAGGTGGTGGAGGATAATGCATCGGCTGAGACTGTAGAGCCGAAGGTGTATAATGAGAAGGCAAATGAGGAGGATGATGATAAGAAAGTGGCTGCTGATTTGATTGCTGAGGAGCATACTGGGAAGTTGGTGGATACGACAGGGACGGTGGAACGTAATGTGGATGACCAGACTGCTGAGATGGATGAGGGGGAGAATGCAGCTGGGGTGAATGAGGAGCCGAAGGTGCATGAGGCGACTGTGGAGGATGTAGAGGATGAGAAGATAGTGGATGCTGGGTTGATGCAAGTGGAGCTTACGTTGGAGTTGGGGGGCGACGGTGGAGACGGAGGATCATAATGTGGATGCTCAGACTGCTGGGATGGAGGAGGAGACGGCTGTGGCCACGTATTTTGATGAGCACGAGGAGATGGATGGCATGCTTAAACAAATTTCTCCACTGGTTGATGTGATTTCTGAGCAGCTTTCGGATGAGACGGAGAAGCCTACAGTGACAAGGAAGCCTGTTAAGTCTCCACGGTTGCAGTCGATTACGGAGCATAAGGCGGTGGTGAAGGAGAAGCCTAAATTGAAGAGGAAGCCTGTGAAGGAAAGTAGTAGACGTGCGAAACTTCAAATAAAGAAGCCGAAAGCTTCGTTTCTCCATGATGATTATGTTGATGATTTGCCTGACAAATACATCATACCATTTTATTTGGATTTTCCTGCCTGTCTACAACCCCTTATAGTGGGCGTCGTAGACATGGTAGCAGATGGCAACTGTGGGTACAAGGCTGCGGCAGTTCAGTTGGGCTTGGATCAATCCGCATGGCTGAGTGTCAGAACTGACTTGCTCCGTGAGTGCAGACATACATCATCTTGTACAGGCGTGTTATGGGTGAGGCTGCATATAATGAGAATTTGGAGGCAGTGAACTATCTTACTGATGCACGTGCAGGAGAGGATAAATTGATGCAAATGCCAAACATGGCACATGTCATTGCCTCATGCTACAACTGTGTAATACATATGCTTGCACCTAAGATGTGTGTGACATTTTTTCCATTGAGAACTCCCCCAGTATCATGAGCCTCCCGACACCACATAACGTTGGGTCATGTGAACAATAATCACTTTGTTTTCGTTAAACTTGACCCAACTGGTGCCGTCCCTCCGACTTCACTTGTGTAGACAAGAAAGCATGACGCTGTGGCCGAAGGATGGCCGGCTGGTTATGAGCGGAGGATGCAGTTATTCGGTACGATGGTAGAAGGTACGGATATTGCTACCGCTGATGCTATTTAGTATTTGTAAGATATAACGTTTGATCAATGAAATAAGTTTTTTTGTATACAAATTGACCACTTTGTAGCATGAAATTTTATCACGCCTTCTGAAATGTGCAAATGTCATCATCGGTATGGATTGATGTTGTGTATCATACCAATTACACCGAGCGCAACACTGTAGTAATATTGCCCGTTTTGCACTTTGAGTAATTATGTCTTTACCTACAAAATTGCTCAACGCACAAAACTGGCAATATTAGTGCCGGTTTTACGCTCTGAGTATTTTTTAATAACATCAACCTTTGTTCCAAATTGTTATGCGATGAGAATGTATCATTGTTAGTATGTCAAATAGTCCAAGTTAGAATAGGGTTATTGAATCATATATGTTATTGTCTGACAGAATTGCTTACCACAAACTCACATTGATAAGTTTTGCCCGTTGAGCACCTTTATTAGACAATTTGTTAGTGGTTACTACAATTTCTCACCAGTCACCACGATCAGAACAAATAATTTTGACCGGTTGTGCGTGATGAGCAATTTTGTTAGTGCGAAACAAAACTTCAACTCGCCCACCCAATTTTATTTGCTGATATCTCCACATTAATTGCTGCTCACACTTTGCAAATTTTTAATGGTTAACATAATTGCTTAAAGCGCACAACAGCGATATATTGGGACCTTTGGTCTACCTAAGAGACCCCTCGAGTCTGCAGGGCAGTGCTGGTGAATATACAAGGCAGTGATCGTGAATATACAGCGGATTACTACCAGCCGGATGTTCTGCTCAATAATGATTAATGCATGCCTAAGTTGTGCGCATTGGGATAAACTGATAGCCACTAAAAAATAGCTCAACGTGCACAACGGGCAAAATTATGCCCTTTATGCTCGGTGACTGACGTGCGTTTATATTTCATATATTCACGCACGTTTTCTTTTGTGTTTCTCTGTATTTTCCGTCGTCTTTTATTCGTTTTCTCGTATTTTCTCGTTTTCTTTCACTTTTCTTTGTTTCTCCATGTTTGCAGGAGATTTCCCACGTAGGGGACGTTTAACGACGATATCTCAAGTCCCCGGAACAACGGGAGGAGTCACACGTGATCCAGGGGGCCAAACAACCAAGATTGCCACTTTTCAGCCCCCACCCGATCGGTTGGACACAGCCAACCGATCGGGTGATGCATGCGTGTCCGACCCGGACTGAAGCTGGAGCGAAGCGCAAGGTCAACCGATCGGTTCGCCGACCGGTTCATCCCAACAGAGTTCTCGGGAAAATGGAGCTGAATTCCAACCGATCGGGTGACCTTCACCCGATCGGTTCATCTGTAGCTGATTCCTCCGAAGGACGACCCGATCACAGCACCCGCTCTCCTCAGCGACCGGTTGAAGCTCCTGAAGCCCGACGGCCAAAGCAACAAGCGGCTCACCCGATCGGTTGATGTTTCAACCGATCGGGTGGCCTTTTCTTCCGCTTTCGCGCACCGCTGATCATTCATTGAAGATCTGCTACCATTCCAGAAGGATTTTGGGTGATCTATTATTTTTCTAGCGTCGGCATCGTCGTTAGCTTTCCAACGATAGGTCGCATGCCCAAATCTGATTTTTCTAGATTTTTCTGGAATTTTCTAAGCGCAGCTATGTGCTGAAACTGGCTGCAGTCTGGAATTTCACTTCAACCGATCGGTTGACTTGTCAACCGATCGGGTGAGACCTGTTTCTGCGTATCTGAGCTCTCTGTTTGTTCCACCCGATCGGGTGAGTTTTCACCCGATCGGGTGGGCCTTTTTTGACAGTTTTGAACCCGACCCAAGAGGGTTTTTGAGGGGTTTTAAATAGGGGTTGGGGGCACGACTTGGAGAGGATCCTCCTCTAGTTTTTAGGGCTTTTTCAGCCCCTTTGTTGGGAGGCTTAGGGTAGGTTAGATTAGGTTTCTATTGTAATAATTCTTGTAAAGGATTGAAGAATCAATGGCAAGATAAGTATTTCTTTTCCCATTTCATTGTTTTGTGTTATTTTTGTTTTGCTCAATGATGAATGTTTGTTTGGATTTATTGATTGCTATCATGTTCTTCATCATCGAGTAGTGTTTGATGAACCCTAATACGGGTTAGGGTAGGATTGATGCTTGGATATTTACATTTGGCTTGGTTGCATGGCATGTGTTCGATGAAATGTGTCAATGGGGATTTCTAGCAATCTGGGTCCAATTCGTACGGCAACACACTAGATGTGTTGGGGATTGGGGTCCGGTTCTTGTCCTGTCAAGATCCGCTTCGATGTATTGCTAGAAATCACATTTGACCTATTTGGCCATTAGGGTTACGCGGGGGTGTTTCATTGTCATCGGCGGGAGAAAGACCGCCTCTGACCGTCGGGCCAAGGGGGAATAAACTTGGCGGTTGACCCCCTAGCCACAGCTCATGCCCCCAGCGTTAACATCGAGTCCTCGCACGCGGGAGCGGCTTGGACAAAGTGTTGGGAGTTATCATTGTGGCCTTAATGCTCCCGGTTGCGGAAGGTGTTTATGGACACGGGAGTGCCCACCGTCCGGAACCGGGTAGGCCTAGCGTGCTTGGCACCGACCGGAATATCGGGCCATGGACGCTAGGTACCACCTTTTGGGGCAATGTCTCACCCTGGATCAAGTCAAATGCCAAGTGTCATGAGTGCTCTAGCCCGTGTTAGCGGGGATTCATTTCGTGTCATTTTCATTTCTTTCTTTTATTTCTACACTTCACCCATATCATCCGCGTAGCTAGCACACAACCCAGGCGAGGCTAGTAGCCACTCAAGCCATCCACCTCCCTGTGTTCGATATACCCGCACCCTACACTAACCGTGCACTTGCGGTAAAACGACACCGCGCCCATACCGTAAACGGGGCGCCGGTCAAGTTTTTGGCGCCGTTGCCGGGGAGGCGTTCGGTTTGATATTAGCTTAGCTTGGGTTCGTTAGTCTACGTATAAAACACAAAAATTTCTTTTTCTTTTTTTTATAAAAAAAAATATATTCAATAACCAAGAAATTTTTCCCCCACTGTTATATTATCTTTTTGTTATTTTCTTGTGCTATTGACGCTCCTCTCTAGTTTTCTTATTTTTGTTGTCCAGGTATCTTTGGTGTAACCATGTGGAGATCAAATTTCGATGCTCAGATGAGAGGCTACAATCCATATTCATTTTTGGTTTGTGAGACTTGTGGGATGGCGGGGCACGTGTATTATGATTGCCTTGAGAGCCTCCCCCCACTCCAAGGCCAAATATTTTCCCACAACCTTAGCCCAAACACCTCCCATCTATTTCCTCAACCTTATACCCCTCCACAAATACAAGAAGAATCAAGCCTCGTGTCTCTCCTTGAAAGTGCCATGTTTAACCAAGGCCAAATGTTACAAAACTTGATGGTACCAATCACCGAGCCTACACCGAGGAGAGGGGATGAAGGAGAGGATATACCTACTTTCATGGTTGAGACTACCATGCCGTCGGCCACCATAGACACATCTCATGCCGATCCCCCATTTTTCCATCACTACCACTTGGATGACGAAGCATTTTTTGATGATGATAGTGAGGATGGGGAGATTTACCTAGGATCTGTGGGAGAGACTTCTTGTCTTGATTTAGATACCCCACATGAGTCCTATGAGAGGACCGAGGAGTTTACAGAGCTTATGAAAAAGGGCGAGGAGGATGTGCGTGCGAACGAGGACACCACGACCACATATGAGGGGTCCCCTCCACATCCACCTCCACAGCCATCTCTGTCACAGCTTCCTCCTTGGTCGGTGGTCAACCATGAGGATGTCATTCAGGACATCGAGCAGATGGAGGAGCATGAGCATATCGTCGAGGAGGATGTGCATGAGGGCTTGGATACGATCGTCCACTTCATGGAGCCCGAGCCACATCTACCTCTACCATCACGCTCCACTTCTTCTGCGGCTGAGCATCTACTTGAGCATATTGCCCCTATTCAGGGAGATTTTCATACTCGCTCTCACTCCACTTTTGAGTCTCGCTTTTCACTTCCTATTTCTTTAGACTCGTATATATTTGACATACCATATCTCTCGCAGGACACAGGATCTACTTCCCCTGAGGTATGCTGCGGTGTGTCACCACCTGGAGAGCCACTTCTCATGGAGAGCAAGGATTTGGTCGTCGCTAGTATAGAGGATAGCGACCCATTCTCAGGGAGTATTCGTCACACTTTCACTATTTTTCAATCTTATTTTGACGATTATCTCTGGGATACTTTTATTTTGGGGAAAGATTTTTTGCCATGGACTAATGCACCTCGTCCTTTGCAGGTCGCAGGTGGACACCTACGAGGGATGCTTGGAGGTGCATTGCTTGGGTCCATTGGCACACGTGGCACAGCGCTTCTGGCGGAGCCACAGAAGGAGCAGTTAGAGCAGCTACCTGCCCCACTCCAGATCTTGGATCCGCCTATGCTCAGGTGTATCCTAATCCAGTAGTGTAAAAATTTACCGCTTTCTAGTTTAGATTTGAATAATCTCGTCTCCTCTCATTAGCAAGGGGAGCATATCTAGGATTTGCTTTTTCATCATAATAACCCTTCATGTCGTGCCCTTCTATCATTTCACCCCACATCCTCTTCAGAGGAGAACGAGCAGACCATCTCTCCTGCATTTTGATTTCTTTCTTTTCTTTTCCGATCTTCCCCTTGCATATTTCTGCATCACATTGATCATATCATTTCGCTGGCATTGTCATGTTCAGCTTGGGGGAAATCGACTTTTGTGTGCATGTTTTTGCGTGTCGTTGTTGTGTGTCTGTGTCTAGGTGTTCTTTTATCGTGTTTTATACCTTTTATTTGAGTGTTTCTTTTTCTTTATTTTTTAGTTTCGCTCATGTGTTTTTCGTGTTTTTCATTTTTTGTGTCGGTGTGTAACTCCCCCCCCCCCTTTTCATTGCCCTCACGTATTCACTACTATTGCATTGAGGACAATGCAAGTTTTAGCTTGGGGGAGTCGCACTTCGTGCGTCATTTGTGTTGTTTTTCTACGTTATTTGAGTCGTTTTCCATCGTGGTTATCTTTTTTTTTCCTTTTTCTTCTTCTTTAGCTCTTTCTCCTAGAAATGAATCCTATGATGAATCGCCACAAAGTCACACACACCTAGCATTGCATCAATAATCACACTAACTAACTCTAGGATTTCGAGTCCTCTTGCATTTCACGCACCGTGGGTCCACTTAGCTTTTTGTGAGTCGTGTGTCGTGACTAGCATTTGGTGTGCTTCTGTTTTGTGATTTTACTTTATATACCTGTCCAGGAATGACCCCTAGATTATCATGCTCCGATTTGAATATGCGGTATTTGTTTCCACTATGTGCATGCTATATTTATATCGTATACTTCAATTCGCATGCGTCGG
This sequence comes from Scilla litardierei, assembly GCA_030789695.1. NCBI lineage: Eukaryota > Viridiplantae > Streptophyta > Magnoliopsida > Asparagales > Asparagaceae > Scilla > Scilla litardierei. The sequence continues at coordinate 612,315,222 of CM061142.1, forward strand.
GATTCCACAACCGAGGACTAGGATAACCCATTTAGCCTATGCTCTGATTAGCGAGAAATATCTCCTTTGTCCAAGTGTTTAGAATCCGATTTCATTTTTATTTTACTTGGTGCAAATCCCCTCGTCGTGTACCGTTCTCCCACTTGGGAGAGTACACATGTGTATAGCCAAAAACCCCAAAAATCCAAAAAAAGGAGAAAAGAAAAGAAAAACCCAAAAAGAAGAGAAATGAAAAGAAAAGAAAAAAAAATGGTATACCCAAAAATCCACAAAAATCCACAAATACCCAAAACAAAAAAGAAAATTCCCGTGTGAATATTTTCCTACTTGCCGAGAATAAAGGGAAGGCGAGAATTTGCACCGAGTGTCCTACTCCACATCATCTCAACCCCCATCGTTTTCGAAAACACTTGGCTTAGAAACTTTTTAGCTATTATCTAGGCTTTAGTGAGGTGATTTCCTTAACCCTAGTTGTGGAGTCCCTGGCACATGATATGTTTCGATTCTCTCTCTATTCTCATGCATGCTTGAACTATATATTCACCGCTTTATTCAATTCGAATCGATATTTGGGTCATATCTTGGATTTGTGTATATCGAGCTTTATTGCACAATGTAGATAGTGACACCGTTTGCTATCACACGACCACGCTCACTTGCGCTTCACCGCGTGGGCCCACGACACTTGTTTGGACTCACATTCCTTGGTTTAGTGTTGTGTTTTGTCGTATGCTTGCTTCGTGTGGTGTGTTTTATTTTGTTGGCCCTTACGGGCGATTTAGGATATAGAATTCTCTTTTTCTCTCCTTCTCTCTATTTTCTCCCTCCGAGCTCCTACTCTCACTCGTCTTCCTCGAGGACGAGGAAGAGTTCAGCTTGGGGGATTTTGACGTGCGTTTATATTTCATATATTCACGCACGTTTTCTTTTGTGTTTCTCCGTATTTTCCGCCGTCTTTTATTTGTTTTCTCGTATTTTCTCGTTTTCTTTCACTTTTCTTTGTTTCTCCATGTTTGCAGGAGATTGCCCACGTAGGGGACGTTTAACGACGATATCTCAAGTCCCCGGAGCAACGGGAGAAGTCACACGTGATCCAGGGGGCCAAACAACCAAGATTGCCACTTTTCAGCCCCCACCCGATCGGTTGGACACAGCCAACCGATTGGGTGATGCATGCGTGTCTGACCCAGACTGAAGCTGGAGCGAAGCGCAAGGTCAACCGATCGGTTCGCCGACCGGTTCATCCCAACAGAGTTCTCGGGAAAATGGAGCTGAATTCCAACCGATCGGGTGACCTTCACCCGATCGGTTCATCTGTAGCTGATTCCTCCGAAGGACGACCCGATCACAGCACCCGCTCTCCTCAGCGACCGGTTGAAGCTCCCGAAGCCCGACGGCCAAAGCAACAAGCGGCTCACCCGATCGGTTGATGTTTCAACCGATCGGGTGTTCTTTTCTTCCGCTTTCGCGCACCGCTGCTCATTCATTGAAGATCTGCTACCATTCCAGAAGGATTTTGGGTGATCTATTATTTTTCTAGCGTCGGCATCGTCGTTAGCTTTCCAACGATAGGTCGCATGCCCAAATCCGGTTTTTCTAGATTTTTCTGGAATTTTCTAAGCGCAGCTATGTGCTGAAACTGGCTGCAGTCTGGAATTTCACTTCAACCGATCGGTTGACTTGTCAACCGACCGGGTGAGACCTGTTTCTGCGTATCTGAGCTCTCTGTTTGTTCCACCCGATCGGGTGAGTTTTCACCCGATCGGGTGGGCCTTTTTTGACAGTTTTGAACCCGACCCAAGAGGGTTTTTGAGGGGTTTTAAATAGGGGTTGGGGGCACGACTTGGAGAGGATCCTCCTCTAGTTTTTAGGGCTTTTTCAGCCCCTTTGTTGGGAGGCTTAGGGTAGGTTAGATTAGGTTTCTATTGTAATAATTCTTGTAAAGGATTGAAGAATCAATGGCAAGATAAGTATTTCTTTTCCCATTTCATTGTTTTGTGTTATTTTTGTTTTGCTCAATGATGAATGTTTGTTTGGATTTATTGATTGCTATCATGTTCTTCATCATCGAGTAGTGTTTGATGAACCCTAATACGGGTTAGGGTAGGATTGATGCTTGGATATTTACATTTGGCTTGGTTGCATGGCATGTGTTCGATGAAATGTGTCAATGGGGATTTCTAGCAATCTGGGTCCAATTCGTACGGCAACACACTAGATGTGTTGGGGATTGGGGTCCGGTTCTTGTCCTGTCAAGATCCGCTTCGATGTATTGCTAGAAATCACATTTGACCTATTTGGCCATTAGGGTTACGCGGGGGTGTTTCATTGTCATCGGCGGGAGAAAGACCGCCTCTGACCGTCGGGCCAAGGGGGAATAAACTTGGCGGTTGACCCCCTAGCCACAGCTCATGCCCCCAGCGTTAACATCGAGTCCTCGCACGCGGGAGCGGCTTGGACAAAGTGTTGGGAGTTATCATTGTGGCCTTAATGCTCCCGGTTGCGGAAGGTGTTTATGGACACGGGAGTGCCCACCGTCCGGAACCGGGTAGGCCTAGCGTGCTTGGCACCGACCGGAATATCGGGCCATGGACGCTAGGTACCACCTTTTGGGGCAATGTCTCACCCTGGATCAAGTCAAATGCCAAGTGTCATGAGTGCTCTAGCCCGTGTTAGCGGGGATTCATTTCGTGTCATTTTCATTTCTTTCTTTTATTTCTACACTTCACCCATATCATCCGCGTAGCTAGCACACAACCCAGGCGAGGCTAGTAGCCACTCAAGCCATCCACCTCCCTGTGTTCGATATACCCGCACCCTACACTAACCGTGCACTTGCGGTAAAACGACACCGCGCCCATACCGTAAACGGGGCGCCGGTCAGTGACCATTCCGTTTGGAATTCAAATCTCATCAACGTGCAAAACTTCAAATGAAGCAAGTCTGCGCATTTAGCAATTTTCTTTGCCATAACATAATTGCTCAAAACACACAACGAGCAAAGCCAGGTGTTCGCTTTTTGAGCATATAAGGCAGTTTATGAACAAATGTTAAACACGCACACCTAGTAGAATTATGCCCGTTGTGCGCGTTGAGCTAAAGTTGCGTCGATAACGAATTTGCTCAACGCGCCCCGTTTGGATAATTTTTCCCGTTGTGCGCTTTGAGCATATTTGTTGGATGCTGTAATTTTTGTTCCAACAGTCAATAATTCACATTCCAATTTTCATCATGCTAAAATTGTGATTTCGAAACATGCCAACAGGCAAACTTTTAGATTAAGACCGATACTTATTCAATATGAAGACATTTTATATTAAATCTGATACCTGTCAATCTGATTTAGAAACTACATGCAAACTTTTAGATAAACGCTGATACATATTCAAACGGTGACCTTTCCAAAAATGATTCACCCATTCTAAATACTGAAGTACGTACAGATACAGATCCAAACTGATACATATGCCTTTACTCTTACAAACTGATACATATGATTGTCTTTGTAGATGATTGCAATGAAGTGGCATGTGATATGCATGCTTCCCCCTTCAACTTCCGCGAGTTCATCGGGCGCCCATCTTCGTTGCGTTTATTAACGTCGTTGCCAATTTTCTGCCATTATCGGCTGGATATGAGTGTCGCGTCGTTGTAACATGCAATCAAGTAAGTAGCCGTGTCAAACATAACGGCTGGTATGTCGATTCCCCTATGGAAATATACCACACGGGCAATGCGCTCAGCAGCTATGTTGCAGTTGCCGAATTTCTGCCCTGATCTGCTCAAGATGATTACCGTCGTAGATGTGTGCATTGAAGTGGCACTTTGTCCTTTGTAGGAGACGACGTGAAACAGATATTCGAAAGACCGTTTCACTTATTACCGTCATTGCTGCTGTCATTGTAACCTGAAGTCATGAAAAAAGATACCGATTGGAACTCCGTTAACGGAGACAATGTAAAACAATACATGGTTGCATAAGAAGTTGTGTTTGGGAGTGTAAGAGATCGGAAAGGATAGGATGGAGTGTCTGTGCGTCAAAGATGATGTATAGTGAAACGATGAAGGATTTGATGGAGGAGATGGGGAGTAAAGATGAGATGGAGATGGATATGGAGTGTATAGCAAGACACGCAAAATAAATACATAGCCACAATTCATAATAGGAGGGAATAACAATCTTACATGGTACAACACCCAGCAGCTTTCCTGAAACATGTGAGACAGCATAGCCAATATCACCCCAAATGAATATGGTATGATCATCGTACACATTTTTCATAGTGCTTTTTGGGACAAATTTTCTTAACAACGCGGTTGCAACACCCCCCAGCATTGTCGCGCATGCTTGATTATAAATGGACGATAGCCCTTTGTTGCATAAGTTCCCACCATCAACCATTTACCTTTACGTGAAAAGACTACTGGATGAATGCTATCGTCCATATATCTATATCAAGCATGCACGAACAGCAGAAGAACTTATTGTTTCCATTCGGAGATTGTGTGGGCAAATAAAGAAGAAGATGATAGAAGAAAGTAGAGGAAGTTGTGAGAAGATGAGTGCTCGTTGTCCTCCATTTATAGGGGAATTGGACCAATCAAAATGAAGAGTATAAAAAGTCTGTGATCCTACAGTAATGCAATGGATCTCGGGAATCAACATTTATTTACTCAACGCGCAAACCGCGTAATTCCAACGTGAAAATCACGTAATCCCAATTATTTTATCATGTGGATCAAATTAGTTTAATTACTCTCCGTGCAAAACAAGGAAACTCAACGGTTTTTCACCTTGATCAAGATTGATGCTAATAGGAAAATTACTCCCAACAATACTAATCTCCACTAATATTTTTTAATACATTTTATTCGACGCACACACCGGGGCAAATAATACAGAAGCAAGTAACAATCATAATTGCTCACCGCGCAAAACGCATGGAGAACTGGAATTGCTCAATGCGCACAATGCATAACACATGGTTGCGAATTGTATTAGTTGATTAGGATGAGACAGCAGTAGAGTTACTATATGGCTACATCGAAGACCATTCATGCTATAGCGGGGTTCTCGTGAATATACAAAAGACTGCTCATGAATCTACAGCGGATTGATACCAGACATACGAAGAGACCCTTAATTGCGATGGGAGAGAATTGATGTAGTTGGAGAGATTTGAAAGCTCTCAGGGAGACATTTTGACCCAAAAAATGATACATATGTCCTCAAAAGAAAGAGCAAGCAAGAGAAAATGTGACCCAATGGAGAACTTTGTGGCATTTCATCCTCACGTGAGCAAATGGGTTTTTAATTATAATTATACTTACAAATAACACATGCACATGTGCACGTGGACTGGAAAAAAATGGTTGTGTGTGGTGAGCAATTCTGATTTTTGAGTGGTTTTGTGCGCTGAGCAATTTTGATTTTTGAGTGGTTGTGTGCGGTGAGCAATTCTAAGTTTGAGTGGTTCGGTGCGCTGAGCAATTCTGATTTTTGAGTGGTTGTGTGCGGTGAGCAATTCAGAGTTTGAAGGGTTCTGTGCGCTGAGCAATTTTGAGTTATGAGTGGATTTATGCACTGAGCAATTCTAAGTTTTGAGTGGTTTTGTACGGTGAGCAATTCTGAGTTTGAGTGGTTATATGCGGTGAGCAATTCTAAGGTATGAGTGGTTTTGTAGCTGCTTACTTAATTGATCAACGCTCAGACATAATTGCTCAACGCAAAGAAAGAAAAGCCTTAATCCTCCTCCCATGAAGGTTAAAAGGGGGCGAGACGCCCCCGTATTCGATCTCTCCTCACAAACCAAGGGCGTTACGGAGGATTTGCCTCTAGACACTCATCCCCTCTCAAAAGAAACCTACCGTTGGCCCGATCGTTGGATAGGCCCTCGGTTGAAACCGGACCTCTCCTTCCCGACGAATTATTCCTCTTACAGGCGAATCGCCAACGAGTTATTCCTCTTACACATGGAGCGGCCCGCCTTCCACTCCCCGACTTTCCTTGGACAACTTGCGCCAGGTGACATAGGGGACTTACGGCGGACCTCTCCTCCCCTCTAGTGCCTACTCCGTGACGACCTCCACCACCGGGGGAGGTGTTGCCGCCTGCAGGGTGATGCTCCAAATCACCGGTGAAGGCATCGCCATGCCAAATCACCCCACTGGGAACCACAGTAAAGTGGAACATCACGCCATCCCGTCCACGGAACGCGAAAATGTCCCTCCAAGCAAGTTGTTAAATTCCGTCTATGAGAAAATTAACTTTTTTACATGCAAACTTTTAGATTATCTCTGATACATATTCAATCTGAAGACATTTTAGATTAAATCGGCTACATATTCACTCAAATTCAGAAACTTCATGCAAACTTTGAGATCAACTCTGATACATATTCAAACTGATGACATGTTCAAAATGACCCACCCATTCAAATATATTAATGCATATACTGATACAAATCCAAACCAATACATTTCCCTATGCTCTTACAAACAGATAAATATGAATGTCTTCGTATATGTTTACAATGAAGGGGCTCTTTACGGGATAAATTGTCGGCGTGATCTGCGTGCTGCACCCTACAACGACGCCTGCAATGACGACACTCCTATCCGGGCTACGGTAGCAGAAAGTCGATAACGACGTTAATAAATGCAACGAAGTGACCATCTTTGTTGCGTTTATGAACGTGGTTGCCCACTTTCTGCTACCGTAGCCCAGATAGGAGTGTCGTCATTGTAGGTGTCGGTGTAACCAGCCGTTAAGTATGACACTAGTTCGAAGACACAAAAAAGAACTCCAATTCCCAAGAGGCGGTGAACACCAACACATGGTTGGGTTATAAATAGAATGAGCTTTTCATCTTCGAGATCGGAAAGGACAGGAGGAAGTGTTTGTGTGTCTTAGACGAGGTATAATGTACAGATGATGGGGTTGGAGGAGGAGATGGAGTGTAAAGAGGAGATGGCCGTTCCCCGCGCATGCTTGATTATAAATGGACGATAGTCCTTCGTTGCGTTTATTACCGTCATTGCAGTTTCCAACATCAACTATTTATCTTTTCGTGAAAAAAGTATTGGTTGAATTCAATCGTCCATTTCTATCTCAAGCATCACGCACGAATAGTAGAAGACCATCTCATCTTTACACTCCATATCCATCTCCATCTCGTCCATTTCTGCCTCATGCATCATGCTCGAACATAAGAAGACCTTATTGTTTCCATAAGGAGTTTGTGTGGGCAAATAAAGAAGAAAATGATAGAAGAAAGTAGAGGAAGTTGTGAGAAGATGAGGGCTCCTTGTCCGCCATTTATAGGGGAATTGGACCAATCAAAATGAAGAGTATAATAAGGAAACAAAATAGGTTAATTACTCTCCGCAGAAAACAAGGAAACTCAACGGTTTTTCTCCTTGATCAACATTGATGCTACTAGGAAAATTACTCCCAGCAATACTAATCTCCACTAATCTTTTTAATACATTTTATTCGACGCGCACACTGTGCTAAATAATACAGAAGCGAGTAATAATCATAATTGCTCACCGTGCAAAACGCATGGAAAACGAGAATTGCTCAATGCGCACAACGCACAACGCATGGCTGTGAATTGTATTGGTTGATGAGGATGAGACTGCAGTAAAGTTTTATTGTGTGGCTACATCGAAGACCCCCTCATGCTACAGAGGGGTTCTTGTGAATATACAAAAGACTGATCGTGAATCTACAACTGATTGATACTAGACATATGATTTTCCAAAGAATGTTTGACCGTTGGAAAGCGAGCTGGAAAAATTTATAGCTTCTTACATAATTGCTCAATGCTCGTAATAAAGAAATTTATGGCCGGTGTGCGCGTTGAGCAAATTTTCAATGGTTAACATAATTGCGCAAAGCGCACAACAAGCAAAGCCAGGTGTTCAATTTGAGCATATAAGGTATTTTACGAACCATTGTTAAACGCACACAACCAGCAAAATTATGCCCATTGTGCGCGTTAAGCTAAAGTTGCGTCGACAACAAATTTGCTCAACACCCCCACGGGAATAAATTTGCCTATTCAGCGCTTTGAGCATATTTGTTAGATGCTATAATTTTAGTTCCAATGCGCACCACATGCAAACTTTTAGATTATCTCTGATAAATATTCAATTTGAAGACATTTTAGGTTAAATCGGCTATATATTCAGTCAAATTCAGAAACTGCATGTAAACTAATAGATCAACTCTGATACATATTCAAACTGATGACATTTTCAAAATGACCCACCCATTCAAATATATTGATGCACATACTGATACAAATCCAAACTTATACATTTGCCTATGCTCTTACAAACATATACATATGACTGTCTTCGTGATTGTTTGCAATGAAGGGGCTCTTTACGGGATAAATTGTCGGCGTGATCTACGTGCTTCACCCTACAATGACGCCTGCAATGATGACACTCATATCCTGCATATGGTTGCCAAAAGTTGGCAACGATGTTAATAAACGGAATGAAGATGGTCGCCCGAGGCGACCATAACCATCTATAACCATCGAGTTACCTCGGGCGGCCATCTTCGTTGCGTTTATTAACGTCGTTACCGACTTTTGGCAACCATAGGCAGGATAGGAGTGTCATCATTGCAGGCATCGTTGTAACCGGCTGTTAAGTATGTATCATACTTGACACAATGTGCTGGTGATGTCTCCCTGACCCTGTGCCCTGGGCGGCTGCCCTGGGTGCCCTGTGTCGGGGACGGGCATGGTGGAAGGCGAAATCCTCACATCTGGAAGCCCTTTTTCAGGCATGCCTGATTATAAATGGACGATAGCCCTTTGTAGTGCATTTATTACCGTTATTGCGTAAGTTTCCAACGTCAACCATTTACCTTTACATAAAAAGACTACTGGATGAATGCTATCATCTATATCTGTATCAAGCATGCACGAACAGCTGAAGAACTTATTGTTTCCATACGAAGGTTGTGTGGGCAAATAAAGAAGAAGTGATAGAAGAAAGTAGAGGAAGTTGTGAGAAGATGAGTGCTCGTTGTCTGCCATTTATAGGGGAATTGGACCAATCAAAATGAAGCGTATAATAAGTCCTTGATCCTACGTAATGCAATGGATCTCAGGAATCAACATTTATTTACTCAACGTGCAAATCGCGTAATACGAACGTGAAAATCACGTAATCCCAATTATTTTAGCCTGTGGATCAAAATAGGTTAATTACTCTCCGTGCAAAACAAGGAAACTCAACGGTTTTTCGCCTTGATTAACATTGATGCTAATAGGAAAATTACTCCCAACAATACTACTCTCCACTAATCTTTTTTAATACATTTTATTCGACGCGCACACCGGGCTAAATAATACAGAAGCGAGTAACTATTATAATTGCTCACCGTGCAAAACACATGGAAAACGGAAATTGCTCAATGCGCACAATGCATAACGCATGGCAGCGAATTGTATTGGTTGATGAGGATGAAACTGCAGTAGAGTTTTACTGTATGGCTACATCGAAGACCCCGTCATGCTACAGAGGGGTTCTCGTGAATATACAAAATACTGCTCGTGAATCTACAGTTGATTGATACCATACATATGATTTTCCCAAGAATGCTTGACTCTTGAGAAGCGATCTGGAAAAATTTATAGCCGCTTACATAATTGCTCAACGCTCAGAACCAACAAATTTATGGCTGTTGTGCGCAGTGAGCAAATTTTTTATTTGCTCAAAGTGCAAAACAAGCAAAGCCATGTGTTCTGTAACGACTATTTTTCATGTATCTGGATTTATTATAATATAATATATGTTTTGGTGGATTTTCTCCTCATGTGTGGTTTTCGTCTCCGTGATTTTCATTTTTCGATCGATTCGTCGTATTTTCTCGTTTCTTCCTTAGGATCGTCGATTTCGAAGTATGTCATTCGTGACGGACTTCATAACAGTCGTATCTTACTATTAGATCAAGCCTAGGAGTCTTAGGAATCGATCACGGGTCCCCGCGCTCCGTATCGGAACTTTTGGTGCTCATTAGCCGGTATAAGAAGGGGCACCGACCGACTAGATGACGATCCAGTCGGTCGGCAATCCTTCTTGGACCGACTAGTTGGCTTTCTAAATTGTTCAGGAGTTACTGTTTATCGTTAGTCGGTCTAAGAACGTTGGTTGACCGACTAGGTTGCAAACTAGTCGGTCGGCAATGCTTCTTTAACCGACTAACACATCAACTATTTTTGACACTAGTTACTGTTTACTCTTAGTCGGTCTAAGTTCATCTTTCGACCGACTAGTTATCAAACTAGTCGGTCAATTTTTGTACTCAGACCGACTGAATCTTAGTTCAGGTTTTCGACTGGAGTTACTGTTTACACTTAGTCGGTCTACGTTGTTCAACCGACCGACTAGATCTCAAACTAGTCGGTCAGCAGTTGGTCTTTGACCGACTAAGCAGTGCAGGAAACCCTAGTTTTGCCCTAGCCGCCACCAAACTCTATAAATACCCCTCCAAACGTTTTCTTCTCCTCCCTCACGACCCAAAACCCTAATTTCTTCCCCTTTGAGCCCCCATCTTCCCCAAAACCCTATTTCCTTCATCCAAGCTCATCCTCCATCATCCAAACCCTTCCTCCACTCATTCCATCTCTCATCTTCCCCAAATCTCCATCAAACCCCCAAAAATCCCCCAAAACCCTATTTCTCCAAACTTCTCCAATCACTTCCAGATCTGAACCCTAGGTTCCCCGGAGCGTTTCTTCCATCGCCGTGGTTGCTCGGCGATACTCTTCCGTTCCTTACGCGGTAATACTCGATTCCTTTAATTTCAACATAACCCACATTGACATTGTGAAACCCTAATAAAATGGATTGATTAGATGATTAGGGTTCTAATAAGAAACTTATTTAGGATCTTGGTGCTAATAATTGTTTTGCCATAACAGCGAATCTTTCCGTAGTTGGCTTGTGTGACGATCTTCATTGCTCGTCAACCCCGGTATCAGGCAAGTGAACCTTGCATCTCTTGATTTGGGCCATGTCTTAGGCCATTTACCTTGCTTTAGCGTAAAAGAGACTAGACGGTGAAAGGATAGCCGTTTAGACGCCTTTGACCTAGCTTGACAACGAAGCTTGGTCCGTCACCCTCATCATGCTTGTATGTCACGTTTAATTTCCCTAAACGGTACGCGTATTAACTGTTCATGTCATCCATGCATCCTTAACTGCTATTACATTTTTTTAACTGCCATGTTTAATTCAAATAAACAGTACGCGGATATCTGTTCATGCCATTGCATTTTGCCTGTCACGTTTAAATACAATTAATGGTACGCGAATATGTTCATGTCATTGCATTTTGCATGCTTGAATACTCATCGTGATTGTGTAGCTTCGCTACATACTAGTGCTACTCGTTCCGGCTAGGTGCACCCCTACGCCATACTTGTTAAATACACTTTCTGGCTCGTGTTCCAGAAGACGAGCTCATCACAGCCTGAGGGCATAGGGCACTCGTTGAGTGATCCCTTGTACTTGACACTTGAACACAGCCTGAGGGCATAGGGCACTCGTTGAGTGATCCCTTGTACTTGTACTTGTTACCTGACGCTACTTGCCACAACAACCACTAGCCACTTGTACTCTCCTTCACTTTACTTGTTACTACCTTACTTTACTTGCCATGCACCATATTTTAACTGCTAGGTTGCTAGTTTATCTTTATTCCCGTTTCCTTGCACAAGTCGTTCGACTTGCTGACATGTGCCCCTTCTCTCTTTTGGGTGACACATGTTAGAGCCCGAGCCTGAGTTACTTGCTGAGGACGTGGTGTTCGCTGACGCTGAGTCAGAGCCCGCGTTGATTGAGGACTACGTTGACACTGGGGATCAGTCCGAGTGTCGTTGTTTAGCTACTTTTGTTAGACTGCTTAGTTGTCGGTGTGTGGCACCTAGTTGATACTCTGTTATGTTTGTGTTATTTTTGTTGGCCTTGTTCTGGGCCTTAGACTCTTTTTCTGTTAGCTTGGTGGCTTTTCTGTGATGTGGAATATTTTGTGGACGAACCTTGGGATTGGTATTTTTATCCGTCTCTTTATTATTATTGTTGTTGTTCCTTTTTGCGATTACAGGGACCTGCTTATACTAAATTGAACGCTTATCGGGTTTGGGGCTTCACAGCTCCACTCTCGTGCGGACCTTCTCACGTCTCGCCTCCATTTTAGGGAAGCGGGGCGTGACAGGTTTTAGTGGTGGCCCATGCAGGTCTTCTGTAACTGCAATTATCAGGGATAACAATAATGATATAAGATTGTCCAACAAATAAATTCGATATCCGAGTCATAAGCTATGAGTCTAATCTGCTTCGTTTTCTGTGTCACTAGATGGCAGGAAGGCGATTCACCCGTGGTGGAGGCAGTGGTGCGCTCCCTCATGATGCGGAGCCTGAGCGGGAACCCACTAACGGTGAGATGATGCGGATGATGATCCAGATGATGCAGGTTCAGCAGGGCGTGCTCCTGCACGTCCAGAATGCTCCACCTGCTCGAGCTGCCCGGGCTCTTCCGGATGCTCCTCGCTCTGAGCCGGGAGCGAAGCAATTTCGGGAGCTGGGTCCCGCATATTTTGATGGATCTGAGGGTCCTCTGGCTGCCGACGAGTGGATAAGGAACATTGAGGATAACCTGGCGATGGCGAAGATTAACCCGGCTGGATGGGTTGATTTGGCTAAGAGGCAGCTGAAGGACAATGCCAGAAACTGGTGGGATGCTGAAGAAAAGATGTTGGTGGAGCCGATCGTCTGGGCTACCTTCAAGTCCAGATTTGATGGAGAGTTCTTCCCGAAGGCTGCTAGACAGGTGATGCTGCAGCGCTTCATAGATCTGAAGCAGGGGAGCTTGTCGGTGGATCAGTACCACCAGGAGTTCACGAGGCTCAGTCGGTTTACACCTAAGATGGTGCAAGATGCCGATGAGAAAGCTCAGCGATTTCTTCAGGGACTTGCCTTGGAGCTTCAGAGCGTTGTGACCTCTTCTGACTTGGAGACATATCAGAAGGTTCTGATTGCTGCGAGGCGGCAAGAGTTAAATTTGAATCAGAGGAAGGGACATGTTTCTGGAGCTGGGAAGAGGCCTATGGAGCAGGCCAGGGCGGTGGTTAGGCCTGGTTTCAAGCCTAATCATCCGGTGCAGTTCAAGAGGCCAGGAGGGCCTATTCTGAAGACTTGCCATTTCTGTGGCAAGACTGGACACCTCAGGGATCAGTGTAGGAGGTTTCTGGGACAGTGCATTATCTGCGGAGATCCTGCCCACACCATCCGGGAGTGTCCGAAGTCGAGGCAGCCTTGGCGGGCTCCTATTGCAGTGCAGCCGTTGCAGCAGCGCGCTCCTGTGCCCGTTGGACGTGGAGCGCCTCTTGTTCCACAGAGACAGGCTTTTCGGCAGGCTGTTCCGCCGAGAGGACAGGCCTTTCTGATGACTGAGGAGGAGAGCATGGCCGTGGATGAAGTTATTGCGGGTAACGCTCATTCTAGCTATTTGACTTCCTTCGTTAGTTTGATCTTTGATTATGTTGTTTGCTTGAACATGGTTGTTTGCTAGACTAGGGTTTGATTGTTAATTGTTTGTTAGGTGTGGTTTTGGTTTGCACATTTCCTGCGTGAGTCCTCTTTGACTCTGGTGCATCGATGTGCATTATTTCTCGGAGCTTCGTGGAGAAGCATTCCTTGTCGACGTCCTCTCTTCCTAAGAGTTGGAATATCGTCACAGGGAACGGTGTAGTCTCGGTGCATCGTGGGTGCAATTCTTGCCCGTTGGTGGTTTGTGGACGTGAGCTTTGTGCTGATTTCATTGTCCACGACATCATCAATTATGATGCAGTTCTTGGTATGGACTGGCTTGCGAGCTTCTATGCTACGATCGACTGTCGGAGGAAGAAAGTGGTGTTCGAGATTCCTGGACATCCAGTGTTTGAGTTCAGTCGTGGTAGCAGTTCGCTTGGTCCTGTCAGATTTCGGGCCAGGCCGGTGGAGGCTGTGGCTATGCAGATGGAGCTAGAATGGCCAGCTGTGGTGCGAGATTTTGGCGACGTCTTCCCCGAGGAGATGTCTGGTTTGCCGCCTGATCGAGCTTTGGAATTTTCTATCGATCTCATTCCAGGTGCGCAGCCGATTTCGAAGGCGTCGTATCGTATGGCACCTGCAGAATTGGAGGAGTTGCGGAAGCAGTTGGATGAGCTTTTGCAGAAGGGTTATATTAATCTTAGCGTGTCTCCGTGGGGAGCACCGGTGTTGCTGGTTAAGAAGAAGGATGGTTCGCGTCGTATGTGCGTGGACTATCGGGGATTGAATGCGGTGACCATTAAGAATAAATACCCGTTGCCTCGCATCGATGATATTTTTGATCAGCTTGGAGGTTCGAGGGTGTTTTCTAAGTTGGATCTGAGAAGTGGTTACCATCAGTTGAAGGTGAAGAGGGATGATGTTCCGAAGACAGCGTTCAGGACAAAGTATGGACACTATGAGTTTGTGGTTATGCCTTTCGGCGTAACTAACGCGCCCGCAGTTTTCATGAATCTGATGAACCTGATTTTCTACGACTTTTTGGATAAGTTTGTCGTTATCTTTATTGACGACATTCTGATCTATTCGAAGTCGGAGGAAGAGCATGCATCGCACTTGAGGACGGTGTTGGAAATTTTGAGGAAGCATCGTTTGTATGCTAAGTTTTCAAAGTGCGAGTTTTGGCTGGATCGAGTCGCTTTTCTTGGGCATGTGGTGACTGGAGATGGTATTTCAGTGGATCCCGAGAAGATTAGGGCCATCAGGGAGTGGCCCGTTCCGTCGTCTGCGTCTGAGATTCGGAGTTTCCTTGGACTTGCCGGTTATTATCGGCGATTCATCAAGGACTTTTCTCGTATTGCTGAGCCGATGACCAGGTTGACGCGGAAGGATGTTGCTTATGTTTGGTCGGGTGATTGTGAGAGTGCTTTTGGTATTCTGAAGGAGAGGTTGACGAGTGCCCCTATTCTTGTCGTGCCTGATCGCAGCGGTGGATTTGAGATCTTTTGCGATGCTTCTGGCAAGGGTCTCGGTTGTGTGTTGCATCAGCACGGGCATGTTGTGGCGTATGCGTCTCGTCAGCTTAAGGTTCATGAGAAGAATTATCCGACGCATGATTTGGAGTTGGCTGCCGTTGTGTTTGCTCTTAAGATTTGGAGGCACTTCTTGTTGAGTGAGAAAGTGAAAATCTTCACCGATCACAAAAGCTTGAAGTATATTTTCACTCAGAAGGAGCTCAACATGCGACAGCGTCTGTGGTTGGAGCTTATGGCGGATTATGAGATTGATTTGCAGTATCACCCTGGCAAGGTGAATGTGGTTCCAGATGCTTTGAGTAGGCTTCCGGCGGTGATGATTTTGACCTCGCAGTGGAGATTGCAGCAGGATTTTTGTGAGTCTGGAGTGGAAATTGTTCTTCCTGGGGAGGCTTCTTCGTTGATGTACATGCAGGTACAGTCGATGATCGTGGATCGGATTAAGGCTGGCCAGGCCGGAGATCCGAAGTTGGTAAGGGTTCGGGAGATGGTGGAAGCCGGTCTACGGACTGACTTTTTGATTCATGAGGATGGCTCGCTGAGGTTTGGAGCCAGGTTGTGTGTGCCTGCTGGGGATGTCAGAGAGGAGTTGATGGTGGAGGCACACAGTTCGCCGTATTCTGTGCATCCTGGTGGCACCAATATGTACCAGGATCTTCGTCTGAATTATTGGTGGCATGGTATGAAGAGGAGCGTGGCTCGGAGTGTAGCCAAGTGCTTGGTTTGCCAGCAAGTGAAGGCGGAGCATCAGCGTTCGGCCGGGTTGCTACAACCGCTTCCGATTCCGGAGTGGAAGTGGCAACACATCACTATGGATTTCGTGACTGGACTACCTCGGAGTCCGAAGCAGAATGACGCGATTTGGGTGATCGTAGATCGATTGACCAAATCTGCGCACTTTATTCCGTTCCGAGTGGGACAGTCCACTGAGGCGCTGGCGAGGAGGTATATGGAGGAAGTCGTGCGACTTCATGGAGTCCCCGTGAGTATCGTGTCTGACAGAGACACGAGGTTCACATCTCAGTTCTGGCAGAGTTTGCAGAAGAGCTTGGGTACGCGTCTGAGTTTCAGCACGGCGTACCATCCGCAGACGGATGGTCAGTCCGAGAGGACGATTCAGATTTTGGAAGACATGCTGAGGGCGTGCATGTTGGATTTCAAGGGTTCGTGGGAGGACCATCTACATTTGGTGGAGTTTTCCTACAACAACAGCTTCCAGGCAAGTATTGGCATGGCGCCTTTCGCCGCTCTTTATGGGAGGAAATGTCGATCACCATTGAGTTGGGATGACGTTGGTGATCGGGAGTTGTTGGGACCCGAGATGATCGTGGAGGCCGTGGATATCGTCAGGAATATTCGGGAGAGGTTGAGGATTGCTCAGGACCGTTTTAAGCATTGGGCGGATGCTAAACGTCGTCCTTTGGAGTTTCAGCCGGGCGACCATGTGTTCTTGAAGATTTCCCCGAATCGTGGTGTGATTCGTTTCGGGAAGCGTGGAAAGTTGAGCCCGCGATACATTGGACCTTTTGACGTTTTGGAGAGGGTTGGCGAGGTAGCTTATCGCTTGGCCTTGCCGCCATCTTTGGAAGGAGTTCACAATGTTTTCCATGTGTCGCAGCTTCGTCGATACATTAGCGATCCGTCTCATGCGGTGGATTTTTCGGAGATTACCGTTCGCCCCGATATGACGTATGACCAGCATCCAGTGCAGATTCTGGACAGGCGTCAGAAATCGCTTCGGAACAAGATTGTCAATCTTGTGAGGGTGATGTGGCGACACGGTTCACCTGGAGAGTCTACTTGGGAGAATGAGGATGAGATGCGAGAGCGTTTCCCACTTTTGTTTCCGGACTCGTGAGTTTTTGGAAATTCCGAGGACGGAATTTTTCTTAAGTTGGGGAGGATGTAACGACTAATTTTCATGTATCTGGATTTATTATAATATAATATATGTTTTGGTGGATTTTCTCCTCATGTGTGGTTTTCGTCTCCGTGATTTTCATTTTTCGATCGATTCGTCGTATTTTCTCGTTTCTTCCTTAGGATCGTCGATTTCGAAGTATGTCATTCGTGACGGACTTCATAACAGTCGTATCTTACTATTAGATCAAGCCTAGGAGTCTTAGGAATCGATCACGGGGCCCCGCGCTCCGTATCGGAACTTTTGGTGCTCATTAGCCGGTATAAGAAGGGGCACCGACCGACTAGATGACGATCCAGTCGGTCGGCAATCCTTCTTGGACCGACTAGTTGGCTTTCTAAATTGTTCAGGAGTTACTGTTTATCGTTAGTCGGTCTAAGAACGTTGGTTGACCGACTAGGTTGCAAACTAGTCGGTCGGCAATGCTTCTTTAACCGACTAACACATCAACTATTTTTGACACTAGTTACTGTTTACTCTTAGTCGGTCTAAGTTCATCTTTCGACCGACTAGTTATCAAACTAGTCGGTCAATTTTTGTACTCAGACCGACTGACTCTTAGTTCAGGTTTTCGACTGGAGTTACTGTTTACACTTAGTCGGTCTACGTTGTTCAACCGACCGACTAGATCTCAAACTAGTCGGTCAGCAGTTGGTCTTTGACCGACTAAGCAGTGCAGGAAACCCTAGTTTTGCCCTAGCCGCCACCAAACTCTATAAATACCCCTCCAAACGTTTTCTTCTCCTCCCTCACGACCCAAAACCCTAATTTCTTCCCCTTTGAGCCCCCATCTTCCCCAAAACCCTATTTCCTTCATCCAAGCTCATCCTCCATCATCCAAACCCTTCCTCCACTCATTCCATCTCTCATCTTCCCCAAATCTCCATCAAACCCCCAAAAATCCCCCAAAACCCTATTTCTCCAAACTTCTCCAATCACTTCCAGATCTGAACCCTAGGTTCCCCGGAGCGTTTCTTCCATCGCCGTGGTTGCTCGGCGATACTCTTCCGTTCCTTACGCGGTAATACTCGATTCCTTTAATTTCAACATAACCCACATTGACATTGTGAAACCCTAATAAAATGGATTGATTAGATGATTAGGGTTCTAATAAGAAACTTATTTAGGATCTTGGTGCTAATAATTGTTTTGCCATAACAGCGAATCTTTCCGTAGTTGGCTTGTGTGACGATCTTCATTGCTCGTCAACCCCGGTATCAGGCAAGTGAACCTTGCATCTCTTGATTTGGGCCATGTCTTAGGCCATTTACCTTGCTTTAGCGTAAAAGAGACTAGACGGTGAAAGGATAGCCGTTTAGACGCCTTTGACCTAGCTTGACAACGAAGCTTGGTCCGTCACCCTCATCATGCTTGTATGTCACGTTTAATTTCCCTAAACGGTACGCGTATTAACTGTTCATGTCATCCATGCATCCTTAACTGCTATTGCATTTTTTTAACTGCCATGTTTAATTCAAATAAACGGTACGCGGATATCTGTTCATGCCATTGCATTTTGCCTGTCACGTTTAAATACAATTAATGGTACGCGAATATGTTCATGTCATTGCATTTTGCATGCTTGAATACTCATCGTGATTGTGTAGCTTCGCTACATACTAGTGCTACTCGTTCCGGCTAGGTGCACCCCTACGCCATACTTGTTAAATACACTTTCTGGCTCGTGTTCCAGAAGACGAGCTCATCACAGCCTGAGGGCATAGGGCACTCGTTGAGTGATCCCTTGTACTTGACACTTGAACACAGCCTGAGGGCATAGGGCACTCGTTGAGTGATCCCTTGTACTTGTACTTGTTACCTGACGCTACTTGCCACAACAACCACTAGCCACTTGTACTCTCCTTCACTTTACTTGTTACTACCTTACTTTACTTGCCATGCACCATATTTTAACTGCTAGGTTGCTAGTTTATCTTTATTCCCGTTTCCTTGCACAAGTCGTTCGACTTGCTGACATGTGCCCCTTCTCTCTTTTGGGTGACACATGTTAGAGCCCGAGCCTGAGTTACTTGCTGAGGACGTGGTGTTCGCTGACGCTGAGTCAGAGCCCGCATTGATTGAGGACTACGTTGACACTGGGGATCAGTCCTAGTGTCGTTGTTTAGCTACTTTTGTTAGACTGCTTAGTTGTCGGTGCGTGGCACCTAGTTGATACTCTGTTATGTTTGTGTTATTTTTGTTGGCCTTGTTCTGGGCCTTAGACTCTTTTTCTGTTAGCTTGGTGGCTTTTCTGTGATGTGGAATATTTTGTGGACGAACCTTGGGATTGGTATTTTTATCCGTCTCTTTATTATTATTGTTGTTGTTCCTTTTTGCGATTACAGGGACCTGCTTATACTAAATTGAACGCTTATCGGGTTTGGGGCTTCACAGCTCCACTCTCGTGCGGACCTTCTCACGTCTCGCCTCCATTTTAGGGAAGCGGGGCGTGACATGTTCGCTTTGAGCATATAAGGTATTCTATGAACCATTGTTAAACACGCACAACTAGCAGAATTATGCCTGTTGTGCACGTTAAGCTAAAGTTGCGTCGATAACAAATTTGCTCAACGCCTTCACGGGAATAAATTTGCCCGTTTTGCACTTTGAGCATATTTGTTAGATGCTATAATTTTAATTCCAATGCGCACCACTGCAGTGAATCAATCACATTACAAATTTCATCATACTTAATCGGATTCCCAATCAAGCCTACATGCAAACTTTTAGATTTAAGTCTTATACTTGTTCAATCTGAAAACATTGTAGATTAAACCGGATTCTTATTCAATCTGATTCAGAAACTACATGCAAAATTTTATATTAATTCTGATACTTATTCAATCTGAAGACATATTCAATCGAATTTAGAAACTGCTTGCAAAATTTTAGATTAAATCTCATACATATTCCAATTGATGACATTTTGAAAATGACCCAGCCATTCAAATATATTGATGTACATACTGATACAGATCCAAATAGATTCATTAGCCTATGCTCTTACAAACTAATACATATGATTGTTTTCGTAAGATGTTTGCACTGAAGGGGCTCTTTACGGGATAAATTGTGTGTGTGTGATCTGCGTGCTTCCCCGTCAGCTTCCGCGAGTTCATCGGGCGACCATTTTCATTCCGTTTATTACCATCGTCGCCAATTTTTTGCCATCATCGGCTGGATATGAGTGTCGTCATAGCAGGCGTCGTTGTAACCTGTAGTCAACTATGTAGCCATTTCAAAGACACCAAGAGCAACTTCGATTCACATGAGGCGTCGAACAACAACAAATGGTTGCATAACAAATAGAATGAGCTTTTTATCTTCACGATCGGAAAGGACAGGAGGGTGTGTATGTGTGTGTGTGTGTGTGTGTGTGTGTGTGTGTGTGTGTGTGTGTGTCATAGACGAGGTATAGTGAAATGATGAAGGGTTTAATGGAAGAGATGGAGTGTAAAGAGGAGATGGATATGGAGTGTATAGTCGAGGAGTGGAAGGAGAAATGCTCACATATGGAAGGCATTCATCGGGAATGCTTGATTATAAATGGACGATAGCCCTTTGTTGCGTTTATTACCCCCATTGCGTATGTTTCCAACATCAACCATTTAGCTTTACGTGAAAAGAGAACTGGTTGAATTCCATCGTCCATTTCTATCTCAAGCATCCGGCATGAACAGAAGAAGACCATTTCCTCTTTACACTCCATCTCCATCTCCATCTCGTCCATTTCTATCTCAAGCATCATGTACGAACAGAAGAATACCTTATTGTTTCCAGACAGAGGTTGTGTGGGAAAATAAAGAAGATATTGATAGAAGAAAGTAGAGGAATTTGTAAGAAGATTAGGGCTCGCTATAGGATAACATATGTATACTCATCAATTTGAATGGTTAATTTCACATTAAATGGACCGTGAATGCCCTGGGTGCCCTGAAGATGCGTATGAAATTGGAGGAGTATAAGCTGATGATGTCGCCTCCCAAATATGCTCCTCTCCCTGGTCTGCGAAGAGAAGAATGGCCCCCCTGGCCTTTGCACCCTAGATGGCTACCCTGGGTCACATAGGTTGGCCGTGCATGGCTACCGTCCCTCTGAGGCACAAGCACTGCCTCTTGTTCTTTTCAATCTCTTGGCTCGCAGCCAAAATTGGAAATCTGCAAGAGGAAAGGGACAATTATGATATGCTTCATCCACAGTCAGATTTAGCCAATTTGCCTGTGAGCCAAGAGATCGAAAAGAACAGAAGGGAGTGCTTGTGCCTTAGAGGGACGGTAGCCATGCACGGCCAACCTATGTGACCCAGGGCAGCCATCCAAGGCACAAAGGCCAAGGGGGCCATTCTTCTCTTTGCAGACCAGGGAGAGGAGTATATTTGGGAGACGACAGCATCAGCTTGTACTCCTCCCATTTCATACGCATCTTCAGGGAACGCAGGGCATTCACGGTCCATTTATAGTTAAATTGACCATTCAAATTGAATAATTGATGAGTATACGTCCGTTATCCTACAGTAATGCCAGGGATCTCGGGAATGAACATCTTATTTACTCAACGTGTAATCCCACCGAGAAAAACGAGTAATCCCAAGTATTTTAGGCTGAGCTTAAAAAGAGGTAAATTACTCTGCGCACAAGAAAAGGAAACTGAACTGTTTTGCCCTTGAGAAAAATTGATGCTATTACAAAAATTATTCTCCGTCAAAAACTCGTAAAATTCTTTATTTTCCAGCTCAACAAAAACAATCAAATTTTTTCCGTTGTGCGTGCGGATTAATTGGTTCCACTATAAGCCCGTGTGTGTACAGTGGAGTTCTCAGATGTGAGACCGGTTGGGTATACTGTACAGTGGAGTCCGCGTGTTTCTACATAAAGAGCCAGTAAAACAAAACGTATCAGACTTTACACAGCACGCACAACCGAAAAGATTGGAAAATTACTCACCGCTCAAACCCATCCAATCGATTTGTCGCTTTGTGCGCATTAAGAAATATGAGATTACCCTCAAAAATTACTCACAGCGCAACATCTGTATATTCTGTATATTCATGAGCACAACAAATGTAGACTCACGGGTTCTTTCCGTAGACTCACAGTAACTCAACTGTAGTCTCATCCTCATCCATGGGCAGTCCAATTCGTCTATAAATGGTGTCTCATTCTAAATATTGGAAACGGCTAATTGATCGCAGCATTCAACACCTCTCAATAAATACGCAAATAAAGCCTTGCTTTAATACGCTGCATTCAAAGCCTATTTTAATACTCGTTTAATATTTGACCGGTTGAATTCATAGCAGCTATTTTTTGAACTCTATTTATAACCCTCTTCATTCCTCAAGAAAATACACGGAAAATTGCTTCCTCCAAAAATTCTTCTTTGCTTCATCCCGTTCTCATGGGTAGCTGTACTGTGCAAAATCCAAAGTCTCTGGTCACGAGTGGGCACGGCCAGGGGCTGCTGTGTTAACCTTCGGGAGCAACCGACAATAGCGATTACAACCGAGGTCGCGCCGTAATTGCTTTCAAGGCAGTGGTCATCCCATGCCACATCGCTTTCAATTACATCTGCTAAGTATTCTGTTTCTCTGATCTTCCTCGTATTGCCACGGTATTCTACTTGTTTTTCTTACAATATGTTTGTTTCTCAGTTTAACAGGACAAATTCTAACCATTACTTCATTCTGCTTGATGTAGATATATACCATGGTTAATGGAAGACAAGTTGAAAGTTTCTCCTATAATTTCAATGTGGACCATATCCTTCATGATGTAGATGCATGTAAAGAGAATGGAAAGGCGGTAGAAAATGACTCCATTGAAATCAGGCTAACTACGCAACGAAAATGCACCTTCAAATCTTCCCAGAAGATCTCAGCATTCAGCGTACCTTCTAGGATACATGAGCATTTGCTTGCTTGCTTTCGTTTGAAAGTAATGATTTTCGAGATTTTCCATTTGGTAAGTATATACTTTTACGTACAATGTAGTTGAAATTCTTATTCAAATGGGTGGAAACGGATGTAGAAATTTAGTGATTTTACATGCATGCAGATACGGTTGAGATTGATGGAGAAGGTACAAAAATCCAAGTTACTATTGATTTATCTTTTATGCAATAATGCAGTAAATATTTGATTCCTAGTCGAATTAGTTGTATAAAATGTTTGATACATGATACTATGGATTTTACAAAAGTATTTATTACCGCGCAAAGTTTTAAGAGAAGAGACGAGCTGTTTGAGTGGATAAAGACCGTCGGCCATGTGATTGTTACCATGTCGACGACGAGTTTGAGTAAAACTTCCAATAGGATTCCTGCTGTTTACTTTGCATGTGAAAGAAGCAGGGTTTATAGAGGACACCGAAATGAAAAAAAGACCGACAGGCCAGTTAAAACCAAGAAGTGTCAATGTCCATCTCATTGTGTGGTAATATGGTGGGCGTGGCATTGGCGTTGAGGAGTGGAGTTTAACAGTCGTTGATGGCAGGCACAACCATCAAGCTGCTAATTATGTCGAGGGCCCATCAAGCTGCTAATTATGTCGAGGGCCATTCCGATGAAGGGAAGTTGCAGGGAAAGGAGGTGGAATCATTGAGAGATTTGGCAAATAGCACGCTGAGGCCGGTTGAAATTTTGAAAGTCATGAAGAAAATCCAACCTTCATTGCACCTCCATCAAATCAATTTATAATGCACGTCAACGGTTAAAAAGGGACAACAAGAATGTTGATATTGAAAAAAAGTCCATATAAATTTGTTGTTGATTACCATGCTGGGTTTTGTGCAAAATAATCACTTTGTTTATGTTAATTTTACCCAATTGGTTCTGCCTGGGTATGAGATAATGATGCAGAAATTCAAAGATATGTTAGTAGGTATTGATGACATTGTTGTAAAAAATTAAAAGATATGTTACCCATATTTCTACCATTGATGACAATATTGTAAATTATAACGTTGTATCAATGTAATATGATTTTTTATCATATTGACCACTTGGAAGTATGAATTTTTATCATGTCTGCCAAAATGGGCACATGTGTCATCTGTATGGCTTGATGTTGTTTATCAAACAAATTACCTGTCGTGCGAACGATGCGCACAACGTGCACAACGGGTCGTAATTTTGCCAGTCCATTGATTCACACAAGGACTTTTAACCCCCGCACACGACGTGCACAACGGGGCATAATTTTTCCGGTCGTGCGCATGTATGGATATTGACTCATACTAGGACTTTTAACCCCTGCGCACGATGCGCACAATGGGGCGTAATTTTTCCGGTCGTGCGCGCGGATGGATATTGACTCACACTAGGACTTTTAACCCCCGTGCACGATGCACACAACGGGGCGTTATTTTTCCAGTCGTGCGTGCGGATGGATATTGACTCACACTAGGACTTTTAACCCCCGCGCACGACGGGCACAACGGGGCGTTATTTTGCCGGTCGTGCACGCATATGGATATTGATTCACCTAGGGCTTTTAACCCAGCACACGACGGGCACAACGAGGCGTTATTTTACCGGTCACGCGCGTGGATGGATATTGAATCACACTAGGACTTTTAACTGGCGCGCACGACACGCACAACGGGGCGTAATTTTGCCGGTCATGCTCTCGGATGGATATTGATTCACACTAGGACTCTTAACCCCCGTGCACGACACGCACAACATCGCCTAATTTTTTCGGTCGTGCGCGCAGATGGATATTGACTCACACTAGGCTTTTGACCCCCCGTGCACGACGCGCACAACAGGGCGTAATTTTGCCCGTCGTGCACACGGATGGATATTGACTCACACAAGGACTTTTAACCCCCGCGCACGACGTGCACAATGGGGCGTAATTTTTCCCATCGTGTGCACGGATGGATATTGATTCACACTGGGACTTTTAACCCCCACGCACGACGCGCACATCGGGGCATACTTTTGCCGGTCGTGCCCACGGATGGATATTGATTCAGATGGCATTTTAACCACCGCACACGACACGCACAACGGGCATAATTTTGCTTGTCAAGCACGCGAATGGATATTGTTTCAGACTAGGCCTTTTAATCCTCGTGCACAACGCGCACGACGGGGCGTAATTTTACCGGGCGTGCACGCAGATGGAAATTGCTTCACACTAGGCGTTTTACCCCCCGCGCACCATGCGCACGACGGGACGTAATTTTGTCAGGCGTGCGCACGGATGGAAATTGCTTCACACTAGGCGTTTTACCCCACGCGCACGACGCGCACAACGGGGCTTAATTTTTCCCGTCGTGCGCGCGGATGGACTAGGATGCCTTCTTCTTCACATTGGTAAGATCATATCAAGGCATAGGTAAGTGTTGTTTCGTTCGTTTTTGTATCGAAACCGTAATTCTCTTTATGGGAATTAGTTACTCTCTTTGTGGGAGTTACTCTCTTTGTGAGAGTTTGGTTCTTTCTGTGTGAAAGAACAAAATCCTCTGTGTGAGGTCTCTTTGTGTAAGAGTAAGTGTAACGACCCGGTCTCCGGGATACCCGATAAGTACGAATCCGTATCATGTATTCCCGAAGAGGCGAGTGTTACGTAGAAAGAAAGAAAAGAAGAGAAGAGAGTAGGAAGAACACCGCAGGTACTACGCACGTGCTGGGAAGTACAAGTAAAACTCCATCACAGATAAAAACACTGAGAAAATAACAAAAGTACGATATTCCATTTTATTGATACATTGATACATCTTATACATACACCAACATCTTCATATTCACAACTCTAAGTACAAAGGTCCACCCGAAAAAGAAATATCAAAAGTACAAGTCTCTCATCATACCCCTCACCACCCAATACTACAACTGATCACCAACTCCAAAGCTCCAACCGCTATCTCCAACCTCCAACTCACATGACCTGAAAGTCAACAGGGACACGTCAACGCGTGACCCAGTAGAAACTCCTAACACTCTAGTAGAACCCAGTTTTAGAACTAGTCTGTCTATCTAGGGAGGGTAGTCTAACAAGTAAGGTTCATGGTGCGTAAAAGTAATCACATTCCAACATGCGAACCTAGTTATGAGAACGTGAAAAAACATGCATATGAAACCATATTATGAAATGCAGCTATTCTAAGGAAGCATAAGAACATGTTACCATGGGACAATAGCATTAAAGTAAACAAAAATAAGGAGACATGAGATAACAACATTTATAAATTAAAGACAACTACTATAAGTTGTTGATTCACATATTTGGAACCCGTGTAAACCGTAGAACGCTAAGGAGGCGGACTTCACCCAGGGTGGGTGAAAAAGTGGTACCACAACCAGCGACACGAGCACTTGAGGGGCCTCTCGTAACTCTCCGTACCCGAACGGAACAAGGTATGGGAGTGAGACAAACTCGGTTTTTCTGTCGGACAAACGGAGCAAACCATCAATTACCGTCATGATTCATCACGAGTACACCAGCGGCCTCTCCAACCCTTTCAACTCGCCCTTCTGGGAGTGATACAGCGGGTGAGAATTCATATCATATGTCTGCTCCTTAACTCCTAAAGTTTACCCGTTTTCCCCCAAACCCGTGTCACCCTCCTTTAGGAGGACTGATACATTCCTCATTCTCACTCTCAGTTTTCAAGATATTACTTCGTTTGTCAACGAATCATCTAGCGGACTTGAATACCGCTTTAACCAACTTTTAAAAATATCATCATCATCATCATCATCATATCAATTAAAGAATTGCATGGAATATCATCACAAACTCATCGTTATGAACATACTAATGTGAAAGCATAAACAAATTGAACTTAAATATTATTGACATAACGAATATTTCATGAACTATCTGCATAACTACATGTATCAAGAGCATGTCATTGAGAATATGATTAGCACAAACAAACTTAACTTCAAACAAAACTACACCATGATAAGTACTAAGCAAAATTAGCATATGAATCTGTCAAAACTGTTACAGCAGAAAGAATATCACTTTTAGGCTATCTACAGTCAGAATTGGTATCTGGTCCCTTCACGAAAGTTGTAGATATGGGTGTTTTCCTTTCACTGACCAATTTTCATAAGCTCAGTTGACATATGTGATTTATGGTGGATTTTCTCCTAACAGATATAATTTCAGCATTCTGAACCAGAAACTGAGTTCAGTTCAAGTCTATTTTTCTACAAGTTACAGACAGAATTAAAATCTAAAGAAATTATGGGTTGAATATCTTGAAGTCAGCTTTCCAACGGCATCAAGATCATAATATTTTATAAAGTGTGCATGGAGTTCTACTCGTTTTACTGAAAGGTGTCAAAACTGTCTAAAAACAGACCAGTTTTAGAAACTGAGTTTTTACCCTAGCTTTCAGTCCGAATTTGCAAAACTTGTAAACGTGAAAGTTATTAAGGACTACAATATGAGTAACATATATTTTTTTCATATTTTTCTTTCATCTACGTTGGGATATATTCTCAGTTTAACAGAGAATAAAAATAGTGGAATTTCAGAACAGTTTTGATTGAAAAACCAGTTTGCATATCCAAATTTTTATAAAATCATACGGCTAGAATTTGGAAAAATGATCTAAATGAAAGTTGTTCATAACAATGAGATACCCAACATATAAAATTTCCAAAACAGTCACATTAGCCAATTAACCTTAGCACTTAGTCAAAGTTTCAGTTTTTCTAGATCAAATTTCCGCTTGAAAAAGTTAGCTCAATTCTCATTGTCCTAAAACTAAATTCTACCTAGGTGAAAGGAATTTCTACCTCCAAAGTCCTCCAAAATTTCTTTGGCCCTTCTTAGTCCTTGAAGAATTCTTGGGCCTCCTTCTTCAATCTCCTATCTTCAAGCTCCAAAATGGCTTCTAAAGATGGATTTGGGGTGGTTTTTGAGGTGAATTTTGATGGAGGAATGATGAGGAAAGAGAGGGGTGCTTGGAAGAGTTCTTGGTGGAGAGAAAAATGAAGCAAATGAGTGAAAGAGGGGGAGACAAAATTTTGGCCAGAATTGGGAAGGAGAGGGAGAGTGAGAGAATTGAGATTTTCTTGTTTTTTTTTGTTTTTCTTTGCCTAGATTTTAGGTCTACCTAAAACCCTCTCATCCTTTCATTTAGTCAAAGTCTAAGACATGTGTCTCCTTCTTAATTAGCAAGATGACACCTAACAAGCTAAGGTGTCATGGTAAAAAAATTTTGGAATTTGTATTTTGCAAAAATAAACATACATGTTGAAATACCATATACACCATAAATACAAGTATTCATCAAAATACTCATATTTACTAAATTCAAAAGATGAGTTTAAAATCTTTTAAAAATAATTCCTACACCAAAATATTTAAAGAAAAAATACGAGGATACTCCCAATACATATTTACGCCAAAATACATATAAATACGCGTACATATGGAAACGGGGTATTACAGTAAGGATTTTTCTATGTGAGAATCCAAAATCCTATGTGTGAGGTATCTCTGTGTGAGATTGTATTCACTTCTCTATTTGGGAATTATAGTGAATGCTTGTGTGGCTGGACGTACCCAAGTTTTGGGGAACCAGGGAAAAATCCTTACATCTTTATGTTTTTTCAGGTTCAGAGGTAGAAACGTCAGAGCATATCCGTGTTCAGCCAACCACTTTACATCCTGAGGTACAGATGCCTACTGAGAGTATCTTTATATAGTTAGATTTCCCTGGGTAGTCTAGGGAGTGGGTTGTACCGTGTGTGGACTCCCCTTTTGGCTTTCTTTTGTGGGTTGGGGTTTTCCTTTTGTTTTACTCCCACTTTTGTACCCCATGCACCCCATGTACAATACATTATGTATGATATAATTTGTGTAATGTAATGTAAGTTTCGTATTTCCTTTCTAATCTGTGGATTTAATTGTTGGAGAACTTTATCTTTTCTGTACTATTACAGTATGTCGTAGTGGCCTGCATGTATAGTTCAACTGAATCACAATTAAAGCCAAGTAGTATTTGGATATTATGGCCTCAAAGCCCAGTGTCTAAATACTACGACGGCTTATTCAGCTATGTATCTCCGTATTTGGGAGAGCGGGGCGTGACACCAGTATGACTGACGGTTCTGTCAGTAATTCCTAATATTTTGGTGCTAATTACTCGGGCTTCGCTGACGGTACGGTCAGCGTTGCTTCTGATATCACTGACGGTTCCGTCAGTGATAATTTTTATACGTGCTGACTGTGACGTTAATGTTGCTTTTGATTTCACTAATGGTTCCGTCAGTGATAATTCTTATACGGTTGACGGTTCCGTCAGCATTAGTTAAACTATCTCTAACGGTTTTGATTGCCGCCCGCAACTATTACTGACGGTTTTTGTCAGTATTGATTTCACTTACCACACCAGGCTGAGGTAACGGCTGACGGAACCGTCTGTACAACCCGAAAATAGCTCGGATTTAGCTCCAACAGTGAAATAGCTCGGATTGAGCTCCAACAGCTCGGATTGAGCTCCAACCGTCTGTACAACCCGAAAATAGCTCGGATTTAGCTCCAACAGCTCGGATTGAGGTCTATTCAGTATGGGGTTAGCTCGCTCAGAGTTCAGTTAGCTGCCAAGTACTGCAACCGTACTTTCATCCAATAATACCAATGGTGAGAAAATACTCGTACACAAATTGGGTACTTCACCTGTCAACTTGAAGGGCCCAGGCGGAAACGGAAGTGCTGCTATTCACAGTGCACATTTTGCTAGCATCATAACCTTTAATTACATGCTTGCTATTACCTATTGCAAGTTTACCAAAGGGAGCGTCAAACTTGTAAATAAATGTAATGATTTAGCCAAATGTGCAATGTGGGGACTGCTCCTTTTAAGTCTTACTCTCTTGCTTCCTCTTTAAAATCAACCCCAACTCGCCTATCTTCTTCTCGCCCATCAACGATCATCTGACGTCTCTTGCCCTTCTCTGTATAAAGAGCAGAAAGCCTGCGGTTAAGAGCAATAACAGAGGAGAAATTAAAAAGAAGCGATCTCTGAAACTTCCATCTCTGAAACGAGAGCTTAATTTGATTCATTGGTCTTTCCTGTTTTGCTGATTTTGAGATGCTTTGGGAGGTTTCATTGCATAATTTTGCTCGGTCTCCATGTGGGTTTTTATGGGTCATTGAGAAAAGAAAGATTTCATGGGGAATTTTGTGATTTTGTTTGGATCGGAATGATCCTTTAAGCCCAAGGTGAGCTCAGAACAACATCACTCGTTTTAATTTTGTTTACATATTGCAGTGTTTTTTTTTTTTTTGGGTGAGATCAAGAGACATTAATAATGCCCAACAACTCCTCACTCCCATATCCCATCCCTTCCTTCTTTGCTTCCCGGAAAATATTTGTGGGTTTCTCTCCAAAGGTTGCCGCAGCCGACTCTGAGACCTCAATGAGCCCGACTTCCACGCTTGAAACCAAACAGTTCTCAAAGAGTCCACCACCGGCCGTTGGGCTTGGCCAGCTTGTTGATATCGTCCACAGTGACACCAAAAGCAACAACAAATGCTTCATCTTTGGATCCCAGCTCAAGATTCAGGTCCCCTCGGTCCAACCCTATTCATCTCTGCCGTCTCCGATCGAATTCGGCATCAAGACCAAGGACTCTCAGCTGGCTCTTCACTCTCCTCTGAGCTCCGACGCTCGGCGGCCGACGGTCATATCTTCGTTCACCCCTGAGCTCTTGACTGACCTGGAGCTCTCCGAGGAGTACACGTGTGTGATTTCCCATGGCCCGAACCCGAAAACTACCCACATATTTGACGATTGCGTCGTGCAGGAGAGCCCTGCAGATGGGGCTCTGAGCTTTTGCCATGCATGCGAGAAAAATCTATCACAGGGGAAGGACATTTTTATGTACAGGTTAGTTCATATTTCGCATTAATTAATTGCTTGATCTGAGTCTGTTTAAGCCATTGCTGACAGTGTTGTGTTTCTTTTGGTTTCAGAGGCGAGAAAGCTTTCTGTAGCAAAGAGTGTAGGCGTCGAGAGATGATGGGTCTTAGATGTGAAGGGGAGCCAGAGTTTTCGCAGCATCTCTCAGACCTTGTCTAGTTGGTAACTTTAAATAAATAAATATGAGCTGCCTTGATCAGGCTTTTGCCTTCTTTTTGTAAAATAATTTGGCAGGAGACATGGCCTAGAGTTTTTATATGAATTGTATTTAGTGACGGTTATTATTATTATGAAGATGAATCATTCCCTTGCATTTAAAGGCATGATTTTAACAACTCATTATGCTTAGTTTTGAGCTTCTTTATTTTGCAATCCAAGTTCACTCCCTCTTGCCAACTTGCTACAAGTCTGATGGATCACTGGGATTGTGATTGTCTTGTTGTGTAGGGGGGCTGGTGAATTTTGAGAATCCTATTATTTCCATTGGATTTGTCTGTTATCATCTGTTTCATCGATTGTAGCACCATGGCCCAAAAAGATTGGGGCCAGTTATCTCCTAGATGGGCCTGCTCCCAAACAAAGCCCATGGTGAAAATCACCCAAACGCTCAAAGGCTTGGACAAGGGCACAGAATTACCATCTTACCCCTGCACACAATGATTATAAATAGCGCGTAAAATAGGATGTACAAAAACCCATAGCCCTAAAATTTGGTTGCTTGCACCTAGAATGGCGTTACCTGAATCAGGGCCGGTTCAAGTATCAATGTGGCCTAAAGCGAAACAAAATATGAGGCCTAAATATTAAAGAAAATTTTTTCTAGCTTTGTGAGAAGCAAAGTTTTTTATCAAAGGTTTATATTCAAGACTTTCAAGTATCTCTCTCTCAATAGAAAGAATACTCAACCCATGGAGATGGAGCGCCGACTGTCGATTCGTCGAATGTAATCTTTCTCCGAGAGAGGGACTGAGGGAGAGAGTCTGAGCCCTGAGGCCGGCGCCGGACGGGAGAGACCAGAGAGAGATGGAGCACAGACAGAGTCACAGAGGGGGCCCGATGACGTCGATTGGAATTTGGAGGCCTGTCGGAGCCCGGAGCCGGAGGGAGAGGCGGAGCGACCGAGAGATATGACTAAGAGAGAGAGAGAGCGCACGCGTGACTGAGCGAGAGAGCAGTGGACTCAGAATCTCAGATCAGCGGCGCCAGCGCTAGCTAGGGTTCGAAATGTGCCTCGTGAGAATACATAACGATTTTTTTTTTCAACCTCTCCGGTCTCTTTTAACCCTTTCACTTCTATCCGTTGCTATTTGACCCGTTCTCACTTCTCATTCACAATTATCCGATGGACATCCGAAGGGCTGCGCCTGCGTTGAACAAAAATAAAAAAGCCTAGTAAAATTAATTTATGAGGCCTCCAAAAAGCCCAGTAAAATTAAAATATGAGGCCTCCAATTTTTGGAGGCCTAAAGCCACCGCCTTAGTGGCCTAGGTATAAAACCGGGCCTGACCTGAATTTAGGGTAAGGAGAAACATTAGAATGTTGTAAATAGTGTTTATGAAATAATATGATCCTCTAGAAAATTCTCTCTAAGATTACAATTAGAATTATCTAATTTAACCTTAATCAACACGCTCACTCAGTCACTTGCAATAATAAATTTAAGCATCGGAATATAAAGTATGCAAGTAAGAAACTAGTCACAGAAATCACAAACACAAACACAAACACAAGAAAATTATCTCGATTCAGTCAGAACCATGACCTACATCCAGCATCAACTATCACTATGATAGAACCACCTTAGCAACCCTGAGGACTTTTACAACCACCTTCTATAAGGGACCCTGCGGGGCTACACACACTAGGGGGGGTGTGTGTGTGAATAGTGTGATGGCAAGCAAAGTACTTAATTAAAAGTTACTGAAATTAAAGCACAATAAGCAGCGGAAATTAAAGAGCATGCTCAACAACAACAATCGTAAACACACGGATTTTACACTGGTTCTCCAAAAGTTGGGTACGTCCAGCCACCCCAATATTTACTATAATTCTCACATAGAGAAGTGAATACAATCTCACACAGAAATACCACACACAGAGGATTTGGATTCTCACACAGAGAAATCCTTGCGCTCACACAAAGAGACCTCACACAGAGGATTTGTTCTTTCACACAGAAAGAACCAAACTCTCACAAAGAAAGTAACTCCCACAAAGAGAGTAACTAATTCTCACAAAGAGAATTAGGCGTATCACAAAGGTGAAACGAAATAACACTTACCAATGCCTTGATATGATCTTACCAATGTGAAGAAGAAGGCATGCAAGTGAAACTCAAGTGCTTGAGATGAGGCTTTGATTGCACTTGATGATCTTTCTCTCTTTTAGGAATGAATCCTAACACTTCTCACTTGAGTGTATGAAATAAAGCGAAGAAAGATGATCTCCAAGAAAGGAATGAGAATTAGATCCCTTGGAGAATTTCTCTATGAGATAGCTTCAATGCATGAAGAGGAATGTGCTCATGAGAGGAAAATGGGAGAGATTAGGAGTGGCTATTGATTCTCAAAGATATTCTATATTAACCAAGAGTTCTAAATGAACTAAGCCATCTCTTATATATATGAAGCCAAGAAGACCCCATAACATCAGCCAAAAAACCAAAGGGAAGAAATTTGCAACGGCTATATTTTGGGCAGAAACGTCAGCGACAGTCGACTAATGATTGATTGAACCAGAGGACGCGCAAGGAGCACGCCTTCCACTCCCAAGCGTAGGAGCGTCAATGCAATATATTTATAAATAACCGGTGAGTACCGGGTCGGATCACAGGGACAAGTCGTTCTACATTCACAAAATTGATCGATAAAGAAAGATAAAGTGTGTTACAACCACCTCGCTAACGGTGGAAAAGTGTGGAAAAAACGTGAGGTGAAACTACAATTCTAACCTAAGTGGGTAGGGTTAGAGAACCAAACGGGGATTTAGGATAGCTAGGAGAGAAAGCATGGGTTGTGGGTTCACTAAGATTGGTGTTAATCAAGCTCTAATTACCCGCATATAACTCAATTGATCATCCGGCTAAGGACACTCAATCGGAAAATTTAGCATTAAGGAACACAACAATTAACAATATGGATGTACGTATCATCGTATCACTAATCAAATTAGATCGTGGTCTCTTCTCAAAGAGTGCCCACTTGGGTCTTAGCCAATTAAAATGTGCCCTAATAATACATCCAACATCAACATTTAAAATGAGCAAGAGGAAATTAGAGCCAAGATTAACAACCCATCATCATGAATCACAACCCACACCAAATCAACACTACACAATCATAGCAAACAAGATGTAAATTTCATTCAAAATTAACCCAAGTTCATTACAACATAGAGATATCAAAATACAAAGGGGAAGAGGAAAGGTTTCACCAAGATCTCCCCAAATGAGCCCTAGCCTCCTCTAATTTGCTCCTCCACCAAGCTTTCCAAGCACCCATGGCTTCCAACCCTAACCCTAGCCTATTTGGGGAAGAAGACTCCCCAAAAACCCTAAAAAACTGTCCAAAACCGAAGAGAACTCCAAAAAAACCAAGTTGTCGAAAAAAATTGCCTACATCCCGCAATAAACCTAACTACCGCACTGCGGGTCGGATCCGCTGCGGACGCGCACCCGCAGCCCGCTCCAAACGCGCGCGTGCACTGCCCCTTAAACATTTCGAGCGGGCCGGCCAGCTGGGCCGGCCCGCACGCCTTTTTCTTTTTTAATTAATTAATTTATTTTTATTATTAATGTTGCGGCCCGCTCCAAAGGAGCGGGCGCTGAGCCCGGATCGGATAGGCGCCGGATTTGGTGCCACGTGGCCCAGCCAGATCGCGCCACGTGGCGCCCGTTAAAAAAACTTTTATCCCCATTTTAATGCATTTCTCCCTTCAATAATTCACCAAAAATACCTAGAAATCCCAGAAAAATCCCAAAAAATTCTGGAAAATCCCCAAGACTCCCAGGAGTACCTAAAAATAGGAGAAGGAGAAATTAGTCCATATGATGATCAAATAAATATAATGGCTATTATAAAGCAATATTGACCTCCAATAATTCATATTAAATATTCCAATGCTTAAATAATTCTCAAAAATTGACAATATGATCACAATACTACCAGGAGCATATGAAAAATATCAGGAAGCCAATAAAGACGATAAAATCCATATTTTGTGCCAAGAATGAGAGTAAGCCCTAAAATGAAACATAAAGTGAAAATTCACACAAAATGGCAAGATTAAGCCTAATCTTTAGCACAAAATGGGAGTAGTTAGGGGAGATAAATATATACTTTTCACCCCGAATCACACCCCCAACTAGCTTTTTGCTAGTCCCTAGTAAAATATACGATAAATTTGGATTAAAGTGAAAACATGCACCAACTCAAGATATCCTCATGGCATACCCCAAATGATATTTCCAATTGATTTCAAAGCCAATATATCCAATGTATGAAAATAAACAACAAATGACATTCTCTTCAATCCAATTCAAAGAAAAGTGAAGTAATAAGCACCGTATCGCATTTATCGGGATATATCACAAATGGCAAAGTTTCTAACTTTCATGGAAATGGCCAAAACAAAAGAAATTCTTCTAAGTTGTGGGAGATGAGATTGCATCACTTATGTTGCTTATTCTTTCATTTATTCATTCATTTTTCTTTTACTTTTCTTTTTCTCTCTTTTTTGTATTCTTTTTTTTATGTTTATGTTTTGCATTCATGCGATAACGCTATGAAATGCAAACACGCCACCTTTGCATACACGCGATAATGCTATATAGGCAAATGGATGGAATGATCCCCTAAATCTCATTTTTGGCTTCCTCCCCAATGTTTCGTGGGCACACCGGCTACTCGATTTGATTAGGAAAACAATTCACTTATATTAACGTTCTCTTTCTCATTCTCAACATAAGCAAGCAATTCATCCACCCACTCCTAAGAAGAAAACAAAGCATACACAATTGGCAAAACCCAATCCAATAAAAAACTACACCATTCATCCCAACTCATGCAATCACTTACACCAAACTTTTCCCAAATTATCTCAAAGAGAGTATCACGACATATAATGTAGTTCCATACATGGCATATTCGCATATGAATCCAAATTGGAAAAGAATTAAACCATGCCAATCAAAAATTTATGAATTTGATACCAAAATGATAATCCGAAGAAATTGCATGGCATTAAGCATATAGGGACTACGCATAAAGCTAGTGGCATAGGGACAAGGAGGACAAATATGATATGCAATAAAGAGCAATGGGTGATGGCAAAAATGATGTATCTCAAAAAAAAATTTAGCTAACATCAAAATCATAACAATCCTAGAGATTCTAATACTTTCCCCCCCAACTTAAAATAAATATTGTCCTAAATGTTGGGAGAGTATTAGATCTCGACAAAAGATCCTAGAAAAGAAAAGAAAAGCATACGAAAGCACTAAAATAAAACATTTATTTAATTACAATATTGGAAAGAACACATCGTGGCAAAAGGCGGATCTCGAATGTATAACGGCGGTGGCAACTGTTCGATCATATCCTTACGCTCCTCCGCGAGCTGCTTTGGAGCTAGGCCTCCACCGGCCTCCTTGGATTCCAGCAATGCAACTCCCAGCGTCCCCTTTGGATAATATGTGTGATGTGGAAGATGAGCTGCATCTATCCAAGCAATGTCCTCATGCCCTGTAAAAGCATTCCAAAACGGGTCCTCAAAACAAATAAAAGAATGTAAATGCAATGGACGACAATCTGAAGAAAATGTATATGGAAGTGAAAATTTGGGTTCAGAAATGCAAGGTATGAGATGGTGGGAACTTTCCTGAATAATGGTGCTAGGTGTGGCATGATACGCTGCCTCAGGAGGAGTGTGAAGTAGCTGCAGAGAGAAAACTGGAGTAGGAGGGAGCTCGGTCTCAATATATACCATGTCGCAATCCCCGTCACTATCCGCTTCCTCGACATCAACATCAACAATCTCTGCGGCACTCCCCACAATTGGTAACTGCTCCTGACAAACCTCCTTGATGACTGGCAAGTGCGCATCCAGAGGCGAGGGAAGTGACATCTGTGTCAGGACTGGGGGTAGACTTGTCTCGGGCAAATCCAAGCACGCATCATCCTCATCATCCCAGAAATAGTTCTTCTCGGTCGTCCTCCCTAAGTACTCAACCGCCTCGACCTGTGAAGCTAACTTTGAACCGGAAAACGCGCAAGGAGCACGTCTTCCACTCCCAAGCGTAGGAGCGTCAATGCAATATATTTATAAATAACTGGTGAGTACCGGGTCGGATCACAGGGACAAGTCGTTCTACATTCACAAAATTGATCGATAAAGAAAGATAAAGTGTGTTACAACCACCTCGCTAACGGTGGAAAAGTGTGGGAAAAACGTGAGGTGAAACTACAATTCTAACCTAAGTGTGTAGGGTTAGAGAACCAAACCGGGATTTAGGATAGCTAGGAGAGAAAGCATGGGTTGTGTGTTCACTAAGATTGGTGTTAATCAAGCTCTAATTACCTGCATATAACTCAATTGATCATCCGACTAAGGACACTCAATCGGAAAATTTAACATTAAGGAACACAACAATTAGCAATATGGATGGACGTGTCATCATAGCACTAATCAAATTAAGATCATGGTCACTTCTCAAATAGTGCCCTTAGGTCTTAGCCAATTAAAATGTGCCCTAATAATACATCCAACGTCAACATTTAAAATGAGCAAGAGGAAATTAGAGCCAAGATTAGCAACCCATCATCATGAATCACAACTCACACCAAATCAACACTACACAATCATAGCAAACAAGATGTAAATTTCATTCAAAATTAACCCAAGTTCATTACAACATAGAGATATCAAAATACAAAGGGGAAGAGGAAAGGTTTCACCAAGATCTCCCCAAATGAGCCCTAGCCTCCTCCAATTTGCTCCTCCACCAAGCTTTCCAAGCACCCATGGCTTCCAACCCTAACCCTAGCCTATTTGGGGAAGAAGACTCCCAAAAAAACCCTAAAAAACTGTCCAAAACCGAAGAGAACTCCAAAAAAACCAAGCTGCTGAAAAAAAATTGCCTACATGCCGCAATAAACCCAACTAACGCACTGCGGGTCGGATCCGCTGCGAACGCGCTCCCGCAGCCCGCTCCAAACGCGCACGCGCACTGCCCCTTAAACATTTCAAGCGGCTGGCCCAGCGCGTCTTTTTCTGTTTTAATTAATTTATTTATTTTATTAATGTTGCGGCCTGCTCCAAAGGAGCGGGCGCTGAGCCCGCATCAGATAGGCACCGGATTTGGCACCACGTGGCGCAGCTAGATCGCGCCACATGGCGCAGCTAGATCGCGCCACGTGGTGCCCGTTAAAAAAACTTTTATCCCCATTTTAATGCATTTCTCCCTTCAATAATTCACCAAAAATACCTAGAAATCCCAGAAAAATCCCAGAAAATTCTGAAAAATCCCCAAGACTCCCAGGAGTACCTGAAAAATAGGGGAAGGAGAAATTAGTCCATATGATGATCAAATAAATATAATGGCTATTATAAAGCAATATTGACCTCCAATAATTCATATTAAATATTCCAATGCTCAAATAATTCTCAAAAATTGACAATATGATCACAATAATACCAGGAGCATATGAAAAATATCAGGAAGCCAATAAAGACGATAAAAATCCATCTTTTGTGCCAAGAATGAGAGTAAGCCCTAAAATGAAACATAAAGTGAAAATTCACACAAAAGGGCAAGATTAAGCCTAATATTTATCACAAAATGGGGGTAGTTAGGGGGGATAAATATACACTTTTCAGCCCGAATCAATGATCATATGGCAGTCGACTGACCAACGGCTAAATAAATCCCAATGGCTATAATCTGAGCCAGGACAGTCGACTGATGAAGACTACATAGTCGACTGTATACATGACAGACGCCTGTAAATCCTTCAGCAGGCTGCTGCTGCAGGGGATGGAAATAAAACAGAGAGATGCAACTTTTGCACTTATGCCTTTCAGACGACTGATGACCATTTCACAGGCAACTGTAAATATACAGACGACTGTAAAAACTGCAACAGTCGACTGTCTTGCAAATTGGGATGAAGCCCAAAAAATTCAAGTTGTGCATAGACAACTGTAGAACAATTCACAAGCGACTGTTGGTAAACAGTCGACTATAAATTGACCTTCAGTCGACTGTTCCATAAGCTCAAGTAAGAGTCAATAAAAGGTTGACTTGAGCAGTGCACTACAGTCGACTGTAGAAGGCTCGACAGGCACCTGGAATCACCCAATCGACTGTAAGACCTTCATCAATCGACTGATGGATAGCCAGAGACTCCAATTGAGTCTTTGGGCAAGATGAACCTATTGGGTTGGATTCTATGATAATCGTAAGGCTCACTAAGATGGTTAAATGCATATGCATGAATGAGTAGACCATCTATCAAGGCATTACATTAAACCTAGACTCAAAAAGGAGAAAAGCAATAAATGAAATATTACATGGATTACATTTCTTTCCTTAGAGTCTATGGCTTCAAACTGAAAGCCTTGATGCTCCCCATCATCTCCAAGCTTTGGCACCCCTTGAGTCCAAGCTATGGCATTGCTCCTCCCGATGTCCATACTAGCACCAAGTGTTTAGCCTTCAAAACTGATATTCTTGAAATGTTAACTGTGAGACTAAAACAAGAGAGTCATTAGCAACAACATAATGGTGTGATCATCATCAAAATAACATTGGTATGAAATACCAATACTCAACAATCTCCTTCTTTTTGATGATGACACACATTATGTAAACATAAAGAAAATAAAGTACAATGCTAATGAGCTCCCCCTACTTATATGCACCAATTGTAAAATGAGATACACAATTGTAAATACTCATTATACCAAATGAAATGATGAGAAACCATGGTGACATCTAATAGGCATGGATTACATAAACCAATTGCAATAAGTATATAACATGCACACCTGAATGATTTACATAATCCCACATATCTCTCCCTATAGATATATCTCTCTCCCCAAATGCATATGTATGAAATACAAGATTTACATAATGCATATATCTCTCCCCCTTGTCATTGTCAAAAAGGTGGACATGAAATATCCCCCTTGTCATCTTAAACAAAGATATGACAATATGCAAGAGTTAAAGAGATATATGACACCAAATGTTAAATTTAGTGGGTATCAATCACTATCACATGCTCCCCCTAGATCATAGAAATGGTCAATTTTTTGACTTCTAGAATCTAATACCAATTGTAAAAAAAGAGATAAAATATCTTTAAAGATAATCTTCTTTATCAATTGTTAACATATTTGGAGCCATGGGCCTAAAGTGTATCAAAGCAATAGATATGAAAAAATCAAGCTTCATTGATACACAATGACATTGCCAAAACAAAATATAACATGAACCATGTTGGCAATATGCAAGGGGTTGAGTTTGAGACCAAAAATATCCAATTGTAAACAATGATCTAAAAAACACCCCGAAATGAGAGTCAAAATATGTTTTAAAACTATTTTAAACATACAACATATTAACTCCCCCATTGTCATTCATATGGATCAATGAATGTATGCATGACAATGTATTCCCCAAGGTCCCCATTTTCATGAAAAGAAATAAATTTGAAAATATTTTCAGAATCATGAAACACAAACAAACAATGTGTATGCTAAAAATAAACATTTAAGCACAATACCCATGCAATATGTATATGTGTGAGGAACCTAAACATTAGGGAACCAAATCCAGGAGGAGTTTGATTTCCTAATGTAATCACATGAGGTGATCATATCCATAACCAAAGAGTTGATGTAGCTATCCATTTCTTGCACACTAACCTTGGTAGAAATCCAAAGACTTAGGGATTTCCTAGATAAGGGTTTAGCCTTTGCAAGAAGGGTGGATGTGGCATGTTTATGTGTAGAAAATATTTTCTTAGCATGCATAGAATGAGGACTTTGCTTCTTAGCAAAAAATGAAGGATTTTCATTCTTCCTCATCACCTTATGATTTACATGCTTCTTGTTGGTGTTATTTTTATACAAGAAGGCATGTTGATTTTTCTTAGTTGCTTTTGCAATATTTCTTGTATTTGCACCATAAGAGAAATTAGAGGTGGGTTTGGGTACCACATTTGGAGTGTATTCCAAACCTCCTCTATGGTTTGTCAGATGTTGTTTTTCAAGCAAATCGTGGAGTGAATCCCTAGCATGAACAAAGCTAATAAGCTTTTGGGATTCCTCTTCGCATTTCAACATAAGTTGTTGAATGCGAGTTTCTAAGCTATGGTTTTGAGCTACTAATTTATCATTGAAAATGCTCAATTCCTTAACTTGAGAGGGAAGTGTGTCTCTCTCACTAGTATCACAAATATGCATATCATTATTGTTTACACTAGAAGACTCAAGTTCATGCACCATACTCATAGCATTTTTAAATTTTGCTTTCAATTTAGCATATGAGTCGATGTACTTACTTGCCACATTGGAGGCCACATTGAAACGATACTCAAGCTCCTCATATGGTAGCTTTGGCTCCTCCTTTTCTTCACCATCGCTTTCCTCCTCACTAGAGCTAGACGAAGACTTTTCCCCTTTTGCCATAAAGCACATATGGGCTTGCTCCTTGTCATCTCCCTATTTGTCACTAGATGAATCCTCATCAGAGTCATCGAATATGCCGACAAGTCCCTTCTTTTGGTTCTTGAATTTGGACTTGCCTTACCAATGTTTCTTCCCTTTCCCTTGGTAGTAATCTTTGGATGGTTTGGAAGGGCATTCGGTAAAGCGATGACCTTTACCACTGCAAGTGTAACAAGTAGGAACCTTGTTAGAGTTGGAGGCAAACTTTGACAAAGATTTACCTTGCTTGCCCTTGAGGAATGCCTTGAATTGCTTGGCAAGCTCGATGAAATCATCATCGCTAGCATCTTCTTCTCCATCTTCTTCACTCGAGGCTTCTCGATGGAATTTCTTTCTCCACTCGATTGGCACCTTCTTGGCATGGAATGCAACCCCCTTTTGCTTCTCAGGCTTCTCATGCTTGGATGGTTGAATCTCCTTCTTGTGTTGAAGCTTCACTTCATATGCGATGAGATTCCCAATGCACTCCTCAACGGTGTATTTGGATATGTCATTTGACTCCAAAATTCCATTGGCCTTTGACTCCCATTGAGATGTAAGCGAGTCAAGGATCTTCTCCACTCGATCATTGTGGGAAATCACCTTCACAAGTCCTTCCAAACAGTTCACAATTTCTGTGAACCTTGTGAACATCTCCGAGATGTTTTCACCTTCCTGCATCTTAAACAATTCACATTTAGATCTAAATACGTATTGTTTAGATTTCTTTACCTTCGAAGTCTCTTCATGAGAAATCTCCAATGTATGCCAAATTTCGTTGGCCGTTTTGCACATGGAGATGCGGTTGAACTCATTTGAAGTGAGGACGTAATGGAACGCATTCATAGCCCTCGCATTGAATTTAATCGAGTCCTTCTCGCGGGTGTAGTAGGCTTGTCAAATGGCAACTTCGTGATGTCCCAAAGGTCTTGACCCTCCAATTAGATCATCATCTTGATCTTCCAACTTGGGTAGTTGGTTCCATTGAAGAGCGGGGGTCGTACGGTTGATAGACCTTCTTCATAAGACGTAGATATAGTATTGAATGCCATCGTTGTTGTATGCTATAACCTCGCTCTGATACCAATTGTAAGGGACCCTGCGGGGCTACACACACTAGAGGGAGGGTGAATAGTGTGATGGCAAGAAAAGTGCTTAATTAAAAGTTACTGAAATTAAAGCACAATAAGCAGTGGAAATTAAAGAGTATGCTCAACAACAACAATCGCAAACACAAGGATTTTACCCTGGTTCTCCAAAACTTGGGTACGTCCAAGCACACCAATATTCATTATAATTTCCACAAAGAGAAGTGAATACAATCTCACACAGAGATACATCACACAGAGGATTTGGATTCTCACACAGAGAAATCCTTGCTCTCACACAGAGAGACCTCACACAGAGGATTTGTTCTCTCACATAGAAAGAACCAAACTGTCACAAAGAGAGTAACTCCCATAAAGAGAGTAAATAATTCCCACAAAGAGAATTAGGGGTATCACAAAGGTGAAACGAAATAACACTTACCTATGCCTTGATATTATCTTACCAAAGTGAAGAAAAAGGAATGCAAGTGAAACTCAAGTACTTGAGATGAGGCTTTGATTGCATTTGATGATCTTTCTCTCTTCTAGGAATGAATCCTAACACTTCTCACTTGACTGTATGAAATGAAGAGAAGAAAGATGATCTCCAAGAAAGGAATGAGAATTAGATCCCTTAGAAAATTTCCCTATGAGCTAGCTTCAATGCATGAAGAGGAATGTGCTCATGAGAGAGAAATGGGAGAGATTAGGAGTGGCTATTGATTCTCAAAGATATTCAATATTAACCAAGAGTTCTAAACGAACTAAGCCATCTCCTATATATAGGCGACTAATGACCATTTCATAGGCGACTGTAAATATACAGGCGACTGTAAAAACTGCAACAATCGACTGTCTTGCAAATTGGGATGAAGCCCAGAAAATGCAAGTTGCGCACAGACGACTGTAGAATAATTCACAGGTGACTGTTGGAAGACACGCGACTATAAATTGACCTTCAGTCGACTGTTACATAAGCTCAAGTAAGAGCCAATAAAAGGTTGACTTGAGCAGTGCACTACAGTCGACTGTAGAAGGCTCGACAGGCGCCTAGAATCACCCAGTCGATTGTAAGACCTTCATCAGTCGACTGATGGAGAACCAGAGACTCCAATTGAGTCTTTGGGCAAGATGAACCTATTGGGTTGGATTCTATGATAATCCTAAGGCTCACTAAGATGGTTAAATGCATATGCATGAATGAGTAGACCATCTATCAATGCATTACATTAAACCTAGACTCAAAAAGGAGAAAAGCAATAAATGAAATATTACATAAATTACATTGCTTTCCTTAGAGTCTATGGCTTTAAACTGAAAGCCTTGATGCTCCCCATCATCTCCAAGCTTTGGCACCCCTTGAGTCCAAGCTATGGCGTTGCTCCTCTCGATGTCCATCCTTTCACCAAGTGTTTAGTCTCCAAAGCTGATATTCTTGAAATGTTAACTATGCGACTAAAACAAGAGAGTCATTAGCAACAACATAATGTTGTGATCGTCATCAAAATAACATTGGTATGAAACACCAATACTCAACACCTTCCTCCAAGAGGATTCACAACCGACCTTGCCTACAACAAGGATTTTCAAACTCACCGACCTAAAAGAGGATTTATACTTATAGAGATTGATACAATTACCTATAGTATTGACTTGAAGCTCTTGTGATTG
Source organism: Scilla litardierei (assembly GCA_030789695.1). Lineage (NCBI taxonomy): Eukaryota > Viridiplantae > Streptophyta > Magnoliopsida > Asparagales > Asparagaceae > Scilla > Scilla litardierei. Next base: position 612,359,603 of record CM061142.1, read on the forward strand.
TGTAGTGACTATATAAGAACTAGAAATAACCCGTGCACACAGTGCACGAAGCCCAAAAAACCCCCCACGAAGAAGATGCGATGAACACGAGGAATCGAAAAGGAGTGAGAAAGGTGGGTGTGCGTGTCGGTATCGTCGAGGGGAAAAAGTGCAAAATCCCGCGGTTAAAATGCAAAAAACCTTTGGGTGGCAAACATATAAATAAGTGGGTGGTTTTTGGTTTTTTGGGGTGAATGTCAAACATGTAAATAAGTGAGTTTGGTGAGTTTTTTTTGAGGGGATGGCAAATATGTAAATAAGTGGCTTGGGGTGAGTTTTTGGGTGAGGTGGGGGTGAAGTGGGGGTGTGACACACCTTTGTCCTAGTCATATTTAGCCTTCCACCTAGGACAACTTCACCAAATGTAATATAGATTATGATTTTTAAAGATAAACTTTTTGGCTTTTGAGAGATCAAGGATATGACTAAAGATTGAAAAGCGTCGAAAACTTGGCCAAAGGGAAGAGGGGTTTGTTTAAAACTTTTAAGCTTGAAAACTATTTTTGTCTTTTACAATTGATCATTAAAATCATGTATTAAAATCTGAAAAATCCTCATTTTTATAAGAGAAAATTCGGGTCCAATGTAAAAATTCGACAGTTATAGGCCGACTGCTAGTTACTAGTCGATTATAGTTCTTCCACTAGTCGACTAGTTGGCCACTAGTCGATTATTTGGTGAACTCAATTAGTGTGGCAATGTTCAGAGAACTGGTTTCTCTTTATATTTGTTGGCCGACCATAGTTCATAGACGAGTCGGGCATATTGTAACCATTAGTCAACTAGTCTCATACTTTTCTGACATTGCCCTATCCTAGTGTAGATACATCAACTAGTCGACTGGAGTATCATACTGGTCGACTAGTTTGCTTGAAATCATAAATATGGCCTATAAACACTTACAAAATATTTGAATATAATTTTAAAATGTTATATATATGTATATATCTATCTACTATATTATATTTGATGACTGTTTTTGAATTCTAGGGCTGACTAGGACAAGCTGACTAGGAAAAAGGGTTGATATAAGAACGGCTGATATTTAATCTTGAGGAATGAATGGTAGAGATGAGATTTTGTGGAAAGTTTTGGAGGGAAAAACATTATATGTGGGTGAAATTTTGCTTGGCACTTAATGCTTGGGGAATACGCATTGGGAAAAAAAATTTGTCTGTCATTTGCACTTTATGCATTTCCACTTAAGTCTGCCATTTGCATTTCCACTTAAGTCTGCCATTTGCATTTCCACTTAAGTCTGCCATTTGCACTTAAGTAATGCATTTCAACTTAATGGGGCACTTAAGTAATGCATTTGCACTTAATGGGGGCACTTAATTAATGCATTTGCACTTAACAGGGGCACTTATGCATTTGCACTTGATGGGGAATAGCAGAGTGCACGCAATTTATACTCCAGATCGAATGATCTTTCATTCAATACGAAGCCCACCGTCTTTTCGAGCCTGGGGCAACAATCTAAAATTTTAAAAATTCCGCCACTCTTCAATGCACATCAAGATGAGAATAATTTCCCGCGAGGAAGGCGCCCGTGCTGCTAAATATTTTTACGCTAATTTGTTGTTCCACGCAATTTTGGCCGTGAAAATAATTTTTTGGGGCACAAAGATTCCTCGTGGGAAAATCTTAAATGAACCGTGCCCGTGGGCCCGAGTTATGACTAGTGCACACACACACACACACACACACACACACACACACACCCCTAAGGGTGTGAGAGCTTCAACCAATGCTTTAACAGATAATACAAGGAAAATAAAAATTACATCACTTGACATATCCTTGGCACTATGAGTTTCTAGTCTTTCTTCCTTTGAACCATGGCCTTTTGAACTCACTTATGCTTTGAGTTCTTCTTGATTTGCTTCATATATATGCACTCATATATTAGATGACATTTTTGCTCATCATCAAAACTACATGTGGTTACTCAATATCCTAACACTCTCCCTCTTTTTTATGATGACAAACATAAATGAAAAATAATATGAATAATAGTATGAATACTTACTCTTCCTACAACACATCATGTTAGCAACATATATCTAGATGGCATAGAGTTTCAATCATATTATTATGCATTGCTTCTAATTTTTCTCCCCCGTTTTCAACATTTAATAGGCTATGAAATAGAAGTTCTCTTCACCCCCTTGAAAACATAAACGTAATCTCTCTCCCACTTGCAAACATGATATGAGTTAAGAAGAAGTGTTTTTCATGTGTATGTAACTCAATATCATATATTTAAAATGTTATTAGAGAACCAAGTGTTGTATCACATAAATAAATATTACTACAAATGAGGGAATACCAAGAATTGAATGATACCAAGTGTTAATATAGAACATACTTACAAACAATCTTCCTAAAAATTATTACACTCCCCCTACAAAGTTGCTTATAAATTTCGAATCTTCCCTGAAATCAAGAATATTCCTTGCAATTTTGGGGGTTAACTTCTTATGTGAGTATCTGAAAAATAAATAAAGATATTAATGCCCTTTTTCCTTTGGGTCTATGAGATTAGTCATAAGAAAAGATTACCAATTAACCAGTAACCAAACCCATTTGGGTTTAGACTCCATTATGAACAAATCTATAATTTCTATCATAATGCATATTTTTTCATAAAACTAGAAATGTGATCATCTTTCATTTGGATAGTCCATCTCTTATGTTTCCAAATTTTAACAAAATCATTTCTAGTGTGATTATGTCTAGGCCTAGCATTTTGATTGGTCTTGTTATACCCAAGGCCAAATTTGCTATTAGAGGTCTTTGCGAGTTAATCAAATCATCTAACTTTTCCTTACCCATATTAAACTTATCCACATTTTTATAGAGATCCTCATACTTAGTTTTAATGGTAGCTATGTTCTTCTCTAGTTCATTAAGTCTATCACTTAAGCTGCTACATTTATTACTACGCAACTTATTATTTTTATATTAGTTCATTTTTCTTACTAACATGTTAAGGCCAAAAATGGCGTTAAAATGTCGAGGCTGACGTGGACTCTTCTGTCAAGGTGGAGCATCGTCAGCTGATTGTGTGGGACCCTGGCTAGTAGAATAGGGGTTGTTGGTGTCAGGAATTAGTAGATGACGATCGTTCGACCCCCTGAGCAGGTCGAGTCTTAAACGACCGTTGATAGAGATACGACCCTCTTGTTGAATCACTCCACGAGCTTCCTGTATCACAAAGGAATGTTAGGGGGGTCGGATCTGGGTCCCGACCCAAATCCCCTCCGATGCTTAAGTTAATATGTGAACTTAAGAGGAAGAGAGCTTGGATCTGTCGAGATCGACCCACGGAGGCTTGTCTTGAGTTAAGCGTCGTAAGCTATTTGGAGGAAGAAATATTAAGTGGAGTATAGAATGTCAGAGTGTCGAGTCTCATACTTCCTTTGTTCTGTTCATCTCATATGTATTTATAGACATCTGAGGTCTGTTCATTGACGTTGGGAGGATAACAGTCACCAATTACGGTGCCACAATCATACCCCTTAATAGGACCGTCGCCCACGTCCTCACTATTTATGAGCTTCCTTCAATCCCACATTCGATGGGTGGAAGTGAAACGAGCGAATGGCACGTGGGCTTTAACTGAGTTTGCTTCAGGCTTCTTTCATGGGCTTTGTGGGCTTTAATTGTCCACTGAACGAATCCCTCGAGAGCCGACTTAATGATGCAATAATGTCCCCCATCGCTCTAGCTCAGACAGTTCGTCTGTTGGGGTCAAGCGATGTTACATCTCATTAATGGAGCACATTAGTCGAGGAACTATTACTCGAGTTTTAGTCGCCAAAATACTTGCTTTTCTGATTTAGACGATGCACCGGTTCAAAATTCTAGATACTAAGATGCCCAGATCACCGACACGTGTCCCAATACGATGAGGTCATCTTGTCTAAATACGATGGGTCCTGAGGGAAAAATCAAAATCATTGTCTTTGGCATCCCTAACCCAGATTTCTATCTTTGGAGATGGCTTCTTCATCTGGTCATACCTCTGGTAGGGGTTCAGCTTCAATCACTCAAAAGGGTAAGGAGGAAGTCGTCGTGCCCAGTCTGATCGCCAACTAAGTCTCTAAAGTAGGTGCATATCAAATTTCCGAGTTCCAAGAGAAATATGTTCGACTCGATTACAAATCCGGTTGCCTGAGAGGGACATAAGGGTTCATTGCCCTGCCGATCGAGAGGTTGGAGTGTATGTCAAGGCCTTTCATCGAGGACTTCGATTTCCCATGCATCCTTTTATGTGCTATTTGCTGAGTACGTTGAATCTTTCCCTTTGCAAATTGATGCCGAACGCCATAGGGGTATTGTTTGGCTTCATCGCATTGTGCGTGATGAAGAGGGTTGAACCGACGATGGAGTTGTTCAATTACTTCTTCACGATTCCTCCCCTCAAGACCCTGGGTTGGTATATGATAACCGCTCGTCGAGGTAAGAAATTATTTGATGACCTCCCCAGCTCGAATTTGAATTGGAAGGACGAATTCGTATTCGTGGTATTTCAAGGCGAGGTGAGTTTCTGCACTCATTAGGGTATGCCTGATTTGGGCACGACTGAAGACAAGCCTTTATCTGATGAGGGGAAGAAAACCGCTGATGCATTATTGAAGTTTCTAGAGGGGGTTAGGAAGAAGAAATGGTTGTGGTCTGACTCGGTGTTGTGCAACACTGTTTGGATGAAAATGTCGATCCGACCCCACCCATCACCCATTTGATCTTTGTCTTATTGAATTTTACTTTTTCTTTACAGGCATGGTTGGTCTGGAATACCAGGTGGAGCCCGAGTTGAGGGAATGGGTCGAGGCTTCCATCAGAGAAGCTGAGGAGAATGTGTCATCTCCTCAAATGCCCCTTCTGGAGGAAGGAGTGACACGAACCTCTGAGGATTTACCCATTGTCGTTCATGGGGCTTCTCAACTGGCTCGTCCTCAGCGGAGGACAAAAGAAGAAGCTTCCCATCGAATTTGAGGTGGTTGCAGTTGAGGGAGTAAAGAAAAGAAGGCAACAACTTCGTCTTAGCGACTCGGAGTTGTCTGGGTCAAATGAAGTCGTGGGCCTTTCTGCCTTTTTGGATGCGAGTCAGTCACGTGACGAGGCCCAACCCCGTGAACAGGAGCATGGGCCTCCTGCAGAGAAATATTTAAGAGGGTCCCCACCTCTTTTGGAACCCATTCTGTATCAGGGTTCATGTCCTTAGGGGGGTCTGTTCCCTCCGGTGTCTCTGACCGAGGATATTCCTGAAGAATTTAGATCGCTTTTGCTTGAAAATCAATCGCCTCAGGCCTCATTTGATTGTCCCATGGATGAGCTCCTTCAGTCGGAATTTGCAATCAAGAAGGGTGATTCGGCGCTTTTGGACTGCGAGACCGCCTTACGGATTGCCAAGAATGCGACCCTTCCCAGGATAAGGCCGTTCTGGAGAGGTTTGATTACAAGAGGATGTCCTCAATTGTTGTCCATGCGAACGTTCAAGTAACTATTGTGCTAGTCTTCATTATGGATGAAGCAGGCATAGATATTGACACATTTGACTTGTCTGCAGGCTCTTGTGGATAATGCTGCATTGCGCCGATGCACAGCGGCATTGGCTAATCATGAAGTCACGCTGAAGACGGTAAAATTGGATGTTAAGAAGGCTCAGGCGAAGATGGATAGATTGGAGCTTCTGTGTAAATTGAGATAGTCACGGGTGCTCGAACTCGAACACGAGTTATGTGAGCCTCGTAAGAGGGAGGCTGATCAAATTGCCTTGATGGAGCGAGTGGAGAAGACGCTGTTAGAGGAGAGGGCCAAGTGGGAAGTCAAAGAGAACGAGCTCCTTGCCTGACTCGTTAACAGATTTCGGGGAGTCGACTCAGGGGAAATCACGGAGAAGGCGGTCCAAGAATATAAGGACACATTACCCCACTTCGATGAACTGTATACACAGGGGTATGAGCGGTATCGATTGGAAGAAAAAGATCGATTCTCCAATTTTGCTATTGAGATTGACCAAATCCTAGTGGCTTTCCTGATCATTGATGGCGATGATCAAGGCCAGGCCAAGAAGGGGGATATTCCCATTGATGAAACTGTCATTGTGACGGGTAAAGTTGCAGATGTTGGTGTTTCGAGGGATCAATAGCATGGTGCTTCGATCGAAGGAGACCAAGGGCATCTTGATTCGTTGAGGGATCTCAATGAGTTTCTTACCCCCACCAAGTTTTTTGAATATATAGGGGGCATATATCGTACGATAATGACAATTTTGTAATGTAAGATATCGTCAAAAAGGTGACATATACCTTTTTGTTTGTCATTATTCATATGGGTGGCCGTATTGCCCGTTGGCCCCTTTCAACGGGTTAAGCCCTTGATCAAGACAGTAGGGGTTGAATCGTTGAATCATACTCTCATTAGTCCACTTCGTTCAGTTACGAAGGGGATGGCCCCTTCGTCTTACAGTTGACGACACGGGATGGTCGTTCAGTTACGGGGGGTGGTCCCTTCATCTTACGGTTGAAAACACGATATGGTTGTTCAGCTGCGAGGGGACGACCCCTTCATCTTACTACTGACCATATGAGAGGGTCGTTCAGTGGCGAGGGGGTGGCCCCTTCGTCTTACGGCTGACGACACAACATGGTCGTTCAGTTGCAAAGGGGGCCCTTCGTCTTACTGCTGACGACAAGATATGATTGTTTAGTTGCGAAGGGATGGACCCTTCGTCTTACTGCTGATGAAAAGAGAGGGTCGTTCAATTGTGAAGAGATGGACTCTTCGTCTTACGGCTGACGATACGGGAGGGTCATTCAGTGGCGAGGGGGTGACCCCTTCGTCTTATGCTGACAACACGATAGGTTCGTTCAATTACGAGGGGGTATCCCATTCGTCTTACTGCTGACGACAAGAGAGGGTCATTCAGTTACGAAGGGGTGGCCCCTTCAACTTATGGCTGATGACACAATAGGGTCGTTCAGTAGCGAGGGGGCCCCTTTGTCTTACCGTCGACGATAAGAGAGGGTCATTCAGTTGCAAAGGGATAGACCCTTCGTCTTACGGCTGATGGCACGGGAGGGTCGTTCAATGGTGAGGGGGTGGCCCCTTCGTCTTACTGCTGACAACAAGAGAGGGTCGTTTAGTTGTGAAGGGGTGGACACTTCGTCTTAAGGCCGATGATACCATAGGGTCATTTAGTTGAGAGGGGATGGCCCCTTCGTCATACTGCTGATGACAAGAGAGGGACGTTCAGTTGCGAGGGGGTGGACCCTCGTCTTCTGGCCAACGACGCAAACAGGGTCATTCAGCTGCATGGGGGTTGCCCCTTCATCTTACGACTAACAACATGATAGGGTCGTTCTGTTGCAAGGGGGTGGCCCCTTTGTCTTACTGCTGACAACACGATAGTGTCATTCAGTTACGAGGGGATGGCCCCTTCGTCTTACTACTGACGACAAGAGAGGGTCATTCAGTTGCAAAGGGGTGGACCATTTGTCTTATGGCCGAAGACACAATAGGATTGTTCAGTTGCGAGGGGGTAGCCCCTTCGTCTTACTGCCAATGACAAGATAAGGTCGTTTAGTTGCGAAGCGGTGGACCCTTGGTCTTATGGTTGATGACAAGGTATGGTCATTAAGTGGCGAGGGGGTAGCCCCTTCGTCTTACAGCTGACAACATGATAGGTTCGTTCAGTTGCGAGGGGGTGGCCCTTTCGTCTTCCGGCTGATGACACGATAGGGTCGTTCAGTGGCGAGGGGTGGCCCATTCATCTTACAGCTGACGACATGATATGGTTTTAGTCTACTTTCATGGAGACCATATAAATTGAGATAAGCACGGTTTATTTAAATTTATACTAAGGAGTGAATCCTTATAAGTAGTACGCTCTTTGGGTTTAACTGAGCATTTAGACGAAGTGATTCTCACATAATTCATGAATGCTATGGTCAAGAGAAACATTTTTGAAGGAAAAGACAGACTTTATTATTATGAAATTAGTGCTTTGACATAGAAGACAAAAGCGTACACGCTTTTTGATCTCGCTCGTGCTGTTTTTGCCTGGCTCTTATTTGATTCTGGTCCAAAAGCTTGCTAATCGACCACTTTGGTGGCACGTGACCCGGTCATTGGCCCTTTGCCTTTCTGCTTCGAGGTCCCTTCTTTGCCTGGCTGGTCATCACTGAGCTTCTTAGGATGACCACACTTGACCAACGCGTCGATTTCCTTCTTCAGACCATCGTGTTTCTCCCCATTATTTTATATCATTCTCATTATTTTACCCGTTTTAATCCATTTTTGTCCATTTGATGCTTTGGGGCGTCGGTGTCGTGCCTGATGAGTGTTTATTGTATATAGTTTTCCCCTCTTTTTCATGCACGTTTTACATTGTTTCATTCTCCATTCCTCCCTGTTTTCCCATTTTGTCTCTTCTTTTGCTTTTGTGGTCCCTCACGTTGTTTGTAGAAAATATGTGTCGATTAGGGACCATATGGCGAGATCTTAGTGCAAAGAGGCGAACGGAGCGAAGCCGGGGAGTCAATTGGTGCAAAGGAGAGGATTTTGTGAAAGACAGCCACCCACGTGACCGCGTCACCATTTATCAAACGGCCATGTCAAACTCTATTGGAGACAACATCCACGTGGCCACGTCAATTACCACCAAACGGATGCGTCAACAGAGATAAAGATTGAAGATCAAAAGCTTACGCAGCCCACACGAACGAAGTCAACACGGCCACGATTTTACGAAGACAAGAGAAGATTGGCGTGGCTGTGATAAAAGACGACGCGACCGTGTAGCCCTTTTCGTTGTGTCCGCGTCTCTATTGACGCGACCGCGCTGCTGAAGCCCCGATTCCCACTTTACATAAGGGATTGACGCAACCGCATCGATTCTGACGCGGTCGCATCTGCCTATTTTCCTGAGGCAGCTAGGGCGAAATCTGGGGGCTATTTTGGTCTTTTGGGCGCGTGTATATAAGCGCCCCTTCATCCTCCTGCGAGAGGAATCTTCTTTTCAGCATTTTTTCTGTTAATTTCTGGGATTAGGGAAGTTTGCAAGGATTCTAAACTCATCTATTTTGTTATCTTTGTTATTCTTATTGCTTATTAGTGTAATAGATTAGTTTTTCTAAATAGAAACTCTCTCTTTTTGTTATCATTGCTGTGTTTCATCATCTACTACTAATCAAATCTGAATCCATGGCTTTAGATGCCTACACATTGCTAGGAATCCCTTTTATTGCAATGGGTAGTGAGTAATTTTCTTCTAGGGCAATGGGATGAACCCCATTGGATTAGGACTATGTGTTGAACTAGTTAATTGATTTAATTGCTGGGCTAATTGAGCTTAGGGGTATATTGGGATGATTATTGTCGTTGTAGATTCGACCCCCTCCCTTCGGGGCGATTAGATTGGCCGACGACCAAAAGTCGGGACTAATCCGGGGACCCGATCCCTACGACGTCCCATACTATCGGTGTGGCTGACGAGAGTCGGGCATCGATTAAAGCTCTCCCAATGTAGGTCTAATCCCTGAACGCCACTGTGGGCGGGAGGAAGATTGGGGATATTTGTTAAGCATAATGCACCAAACGTACACCGATGCATCGGAGACCACTAACATCGGTGTAGGTTGGGTTAGCCAATCATTGCATCGTGATAGCGGGGGGGGGGGGGGGGAGGAGGACATGACATACGGGAATAACCTATCATGCATCACGACAGTGGGGGATAGGTGAATGCCCTTAGATCACATGACCTCTTCCGAGTCCCAATGAACCTGACAACCGGTTGATTACTAGTCTAACCCTAACCTTAGCCTAATGGCGGGGATTCCCCATGCCCTAGATCTTTTATCCTTTGATCCACACTCTTTCTACTTTCCACCAACCAAACACCGACACTATTGCGTAGCTTTCACTCGAAGACCTATAAAATCGATACTCATTGACCACCTCCTTGTGTTCGACCCATAAGCGACTACACATGACCTGTGCACTGTATTTTTATTAACATCGACCCCTTGGGGTACGATCAATGCCCATAGTCGTTGTGGTAGTTACAAAATTTGAGGTCATCCCTTTTCTCATACCTGTTTTTCTTAACCGGTTCATTGTGAGCTCTTCTCGCGGAGCGTAAGCAAGGACTTCTGCCTTGGGGGCATTTGCTCTGGCAGGGCGTTCCTTGCTCCAAGGGCTCATTTCCATTCGTCGCTTATCCTGAGGCTCTTGATGATGGGTTCCTTAAGGTTGCTTTTCTCGTTTTGCTTCTCCTCGACAAGTAGGAGTGTCGTTTTCCACAGTTTCAATTGCCTCTTCCGAGACTATGAATCGATCGGTTATGTTGAATAGCTCTACCAGGTTATTCGATGGAAACTGGTGAAGGGCCCTCAGAAGGTGTTCATCTCGGACTACTTGGACAAAAGCTGTAATGACCGTCATGTCTGGGGTATCTTCCACCTCTAGTCATTCGTCTTTGAATTACCGGACGAGGGATCAGATCGACTCATTCTCTCTCTGATTCAAATAGAAGAGATGTGAAGATTTTCTTTTAAGGAGTCGCCCTGCAACGAATTGCCTGCAAAACGGGTCAGACAACTCGTCAAAAGTCCCAACGCAGTCATCAGGCAACCCGTTGTACCATCCGTTTTCCGCTTTGATAAGTGTGGTGTGGAAAGCTAGGCAAAGGTATGGTTCGTCAGCTCCATGAAGTATCATCATGTTTTGGTATCTACAGACGTGCTTCCATGGATCGCACATGCCATCGTACGTCAACAGGAGGGTCGTTTAAACTTTGGGAGGAACTGAGCAGATGTGATGTTCTCCTTCAGCGGGGTTCACCTATTAGCGGGAAGGATAAGTTGGGTTCACACATCTCCTCCTTGCAGGTAAGTAGCACCGGAGGAATGGTTGGGGATTTCCTCCACCTCACTCCTTTTGTTGCCGCCTGCAAAATCAGGGGGGGTTGGGCCCTAAGTGACTTGGTCTATTACATGCTCCAGGATGTTGCTGGCGGCTCGTCCATTGTTGGATGGACTAGGACCTCCCTGGTGCCTAAATGCACGGGTGTTGTTCCTCCATCTCCCCATTCCGGTGAGATGTAGGTGTTTTATTGAGTAGTGCATTCTCCTGTCGATCTGCCCTTGGATCTCTAGGATCCTATAAGCAACAACTTCCTTCGCAGTAGTTAGATTTGGAGGCGGTGGTAGCACATTTGCTGGTGGTAGGTGCTCAATGCTTTGCTACACTGCGACAGCCAATACCCTGATGCTCTTTTCGACCTTCTCAACGAATTGGTCGAATTGTTCCTAAGAAACTTTGGGTACTCTGGCCCCCTTTGATGAAGACGCGAATTCTGCAATGTCTTCGACTTGAACGATGTTCGTGTTCTGGTTCTCATTTGTACCAAGGTTTGGTCTGGGGTTGCTAGGTCTAGCCGACATTACTGGTGTGATGCTTCGGGATGTCGACTGATGTTTTTCGCAGACAAGACCAACTGTTAAGGCCAAAAATGGCGTTAACGGTATCGAGGCTGACGTGGACTCTTCTGTCGATGTGGAGCCTCGTCATCTGATTATGTGTGACCCTGGTTGGTAGAACCAGGGTCGTTGGTGTCAATAATTAGTAGATGATGATCGTTCGACCCTCTGAGCAGGTCGAGTCTTAAACGACCGTTGATAGAGATACGACCCTCTTGTTGAATCACTCCACGAGCTTCTTATATCACAAAGGAACGTTAAGGGGTCGAATCTAGGTCCCGACCCAAATCCACTCTGATGCTTAAGTTAGCATGGGAACTTAAGAGGGAGAGAGCTTGGAGCTGTCGAGATCGACGCACGGAGGCTCGTCTTGAGTCAAGCGTTGCAAGCTAATTTGAGGAAGAAATATTAAGTGGAATATAAAATGTCAGAGTGTCAAGTCTCGTACTTCCTTTGTTCTGTTCATCTCTCGTGTATTTATCGATCTCTGAGGTCTCTTTAGTGACGTTGGGAGGATAACGGTCACCAAGTATGGTGCCATGATCCTCCCCCTTAATAGGGGTAACCGTCGCCCACGTCCCTGCTATTTATGAGCTTCCTTTAATCCCACGTTCGATGGGTGGAAGAGTAACGAGCGAATGGTACATGGGCTTTGACTGAGTATGCTTTAGGCTTCCTTCATGGGCTTTGTGGGCTTTGATCGTCCACTGAACGAATCCATTGAGACCCTGCCCAAAGATGCAACATAACCAATTTTAAATTCTCTTCTTTTATCGTTTCAATCTCAAGATTAGAAGAACTATCAACATAATGTTTATGCTTCTTCTTAAGAGTCAAAAGCTCTCTCAAGTTATCCTTATATTACATAGGATGTGAGTTTTGCATTTATACCGCTAGCGCACGGTGTCGTTGTAGCCTACGAGTCGAACACAGGGAGGTGTCTGATCAAGTACTAGCCGGTCCTAGGTTATAGTTAGCTACATAGATATCTGTGAAAGAGTGAAATAAGGTAAGAGAAAAGTTCTATGGCTAGGTATCCCCTCTACTGTGGGTTGAATATAGAAAGGAACTCCTTTATCTAGTTATTGAATTAATCCTAGGGTGAGGTTGTTGCACCTAATGTGGGCACCTACCCCTACTGTCATAGTGCATGATAAGACTACCTATCATGTGACAAAACCAACTGTCATTGTGAATCGACATGCGATGGGTGCATGATGTACAACAATATATCCCCAACCTTCCTTCATGCCACTGTTGTGGATAGAAGTTAGGTCATTGCCTGGTGGCTCTAATCTAGATCCAACTGTCGTTGGCAACATAGATAGTATGGATTAACAAAGTGATTGAAAACCCTAGATCAACCCCAACTATCGTTGGTCGTTGGATCTAATTAACTCCGAAGGATGAGATCAATATTTGTCGATAATAAAATATCCAAGGCAAAACCCTATTGATAATTCAAAGGCTAAATGAATGATTCAATCCAACTCAATCCATAATAGGGTTCAACACATGCCCTAGATGAAAATATACTCGCACATAGAAATAGGCATCACAAGATTCATCATAGAAATTATTACACAAAAATATATTCATGAGCATCAAAAAAAGATAGAAGATAGAAAACTTAGTTTCAGTTTAATCCACCAAGAATCTCCAATAAAAAGCTTGAATTCGATACAAAGTTTCAATGAAGAAAGAACAAAACTAAACCCTAAAAGAGGGTAGCCAAAACGGCGTCTAAACCCCCCCAAAAAAAACTCCCCTCTAATTCGTATAATCTGAAGAACCATTCGATAACCATGCATATAAAGCTCGATCCTGAAAAATTCTCAAAACACACGTATATACATGTAGATGCATGAGAATGCACGATGCACGATGCAAATGCAAAGTATTTATATTTTTTCTGAATGCATAAAAAGAAAGAAAGATATGATGCATGAAAAGAAAAAGAAAAAGAAAAAGAAGGGAAAAGAGGAATGGAGATATACACATGGGTAAAAATATGGGGATGGAGGTGGAAAAATAATAAACAAAAGTCATGAAATGCTCCTCCCCTAAGCTGGAGCTGAGCATTATCCTCAATGCGAAATATACGATGAAATCATGAGGAAATAGGTAAGGGGGAAGAGATGGTGGTGTGTCTCCCCCAAGCTAAGTCGAAATCATGACCTGAAAGTGATGGAGAAGTGAAGGTATGGGCCATGTGTAATGGGGGGAGAATGTATGGGAAATATGATCAGGAGGTGGTATCGCCAGGTGGTGGTGGTAGTGGTGGGGTGAGTAGGAGACATGGTACATCCTTGAGGTAGTGACCCTGAGAGAAGTGCCAACTATAGACGACATCAAATTTAGCGTACAAGGTATCGAGTGTGGTCCTAATGCCGTTTAAGGTGGAATGCACCTCACGAACTCTCTCATACACATGTGTGAGACGCACCTCGAAATAGGAATGTGGAGGAGGAGGTCAGGATGTGCTAGTACCCTCGCCAGGCTGGCGAGATATCTGTGAAAAATGGTGTAGGGGTGGTCCGGAGGGGCCTACCTGTGCAGCGACAGGAATCATAGGGTCCTGAGCAGGGATGGGTTGTGCCTGTGCAGGGTGTGGAAAAGTTGGATCATGTGGAAATGTCCACTGCATGGCTCCCTTAATACAAAAGCGATCGGGGCTAGGCAATGTGGTGTATGGGGTGTGGTGGGGCCCATGAGCTATATAAATCTCTCGTCTGATCATATGCATATTTATGAGGACAAAGATATTTAATGAGGTGGGGGCCAGGAATATGGGGCATGGTAGCGGGGATCTGGAGAGAAATGGGAGGGAGCTTAGCAATCATGTTGATGAACCTTCCACAGCAGATCTTAGTAGCGGGGCTGCTGAGGGTATGAAACATCCTATGACCAACCAAGAACCGGCATGGATAAGATAACATGATGACGTGGTGCCATCCTCGTGAATGTTGCAGGGTTGGGTCATGGCCCAAAGGAAAAATAGCTCATTTTGTGAGACATGTCTCGTCTCTTCCCTACAGAATATGGAATTGGCTATGATGCGGTGTGCCAGGCGAAGGCAAGGATGGATAATGGAAGAAGCCTTTGCTCTGGTGATAGGGAAGGGGGTGGTGCCAGTGATCTGCCCCAAAAAGGTATCGAGATCAAATGCATCGGGAAATGGGCTATCGTGATTAATGGAATCGCGGGTGAGGGCGGTGGGCCATCGAAAAAGTGTGTTCAGGGTGTCAGTGGACATGTCATAGTCCCTAATCATCAATCTAAAGGTGAACTCTGAACGCTGGTGCATAAGGGAACTAATTAACACTAATGTGAGTCTCTTATGCATTTGGTTTCGCACTCTAAAAATTCATCCCACAATATGTTAGCAAGTAGGGTCTGGACACCCTCGACGATCCCTAAAGAGCTAAGAGCAGGAACGCTTGGAAACTTGGTGGGGATAATAGTTCGTCGAAATAGGGACGTGTATGTGTCGCATTGACGCTCGTCAATGAATGTAATCCCCATGGTGTCAAACTATGGGGGTGAGATGGTTGGTGGAGCTGGTGCAGCAGCAGATGTGGAGGCCACATCAGTAGAAGTGCGTGCACGGGTGTTTCACAATTGTGCTTTTCGTGGGGGTCCTAATGTAGTACACATAGTGCAATTTCGTGGAGGCATGGTAGTTCTGTGGACGTGAATGCAAAGCGGTGTGAACAACAACTAATGAGTGTGAAATGTGCTCAACAACAACCACACAATCGATAAAACCAGCGAGCAATCGAAAATTTTTGGTTAAAATATGAAACTGGATATAAGGAGCGAGTTTACCCAATTAATGACGATCCTCTAGCAATGGTGATGATCCAAGATACAGTTGATGATCTCCGAGCCCCAGTTGATGGTCTCCAAGCCTTAGATTTCATCGCAACGCTGCAAACTCCGAGCAAAACCTCCGACTTGGTCGTTTTAGGGTTTGGGTTTGGTAGTTTCGACGGAGAAGATGGCGGTGGAGAGGAAATTGGAGACGTGGAGAGGTGTGGAAGATGATTTTGGTGGAGAGGGACGAGGTTTGAGGAGTTGGGGTGGTTGGAGATGAGAGGATTTGGGAGAGGAAGTCAAAAAGATCGAAAAAGTTAAGCACAGATCGGCTGTTTGGGGGTTTGGACTTATATAAGATGATCGACACGGTCGATCGATGTGGTCACGTCGACCGGGGTTAACCGTGTTGCATGGAGGCTCAAAAGTCATTGGGTCATGTGGATTGACACGGTCGAGCGACGTGGTCGCGTCGATGCCATCTCAACCATGTCGTTCGGAATTTTCGAGTGACTAGGAGCTTGGATGATGCGATCGTGTCATAATCCACACGACTGTTTGGTAATTCAGACAGATTTTTCCAGAAAGTCGGCACCCGTTAAACAGTTGAGTAAATTGGTTCACACGGCCGTGTCAAATTGGTAATTTGAAAGGGTACTGGCCTTGGAATTTTTGGATTGACATGGTCGCATTGGGTTTTTACGTGACCGTGTAAAATTGTCTAATGGATTCCAGAGAGTGGGGACCCCTTTAACGACCACGTTGTTGGTTTCATGCGATCACGTAAATTAGCTTTCCTTAGATCATTTTTCTCCTTCGTTGGCTCCTTGAGATGTGGTCACATGGAAAACATCTACGCGGTCACGTGGAAAACCTTTTTGCTGCTTCACTGGGTCTCCTCTTGGCTCCCTTCCACATGAACGCGTGGGGTGTTCCACGTGGTCGCGTTAATCTCCTGCATTGAATGAAAATTTGGGTTATTTCATGGGTTTTGGGGGTTCTTTAAGTAGGATCCCTATGGATGGCAGACAACACTAGAAGGTGGGTTGAATAGAGTTGTCAAATAATATAAACATTTTCTCTGAATAAAAGTCCTTCTATGAGTTGCCTAAGTCTTAAATCGAGTTACCTCAATTTGTACTTAATCAACAATATAATATGCTTGAATATAAGATGCAGCAGAAATAAAAAGATTCAAGCGATAAATAATATGTCAAAGAGAGATAGATATCACATCGCAGACACAGAGAATTTTATCCTAGTTTGGCCCAACCTTGGCCTACGTTCAATCCCCGACTCCCTTCGGGATTTAATCCACTATATTGCAATATACAATACAAGCACATGTCTTCCCTCGCTAGGAATTTCCAACACCTAGTTACGACCAACTAGGATTTCCACGCAAACACCTAGTTACCACCAACTAGGATTTCCAACAAAAACTTTCCTTATAACATGGGAATTATAACTTCCAAGTCTTCTCCAAAGACGTACAATAGATCTGAAAATGAAATACAATGATTCTTATAGCCAAAATATATTTGTGAATATCGTGGCTAAAAGAAATCGAAATCCTTTTGATCAAATAAAAGATATGAATAATAAAAAAATTGTTCAAAAGAAATAACTTGAAATTGATCTTCTAAAATATTAGCACTTGGGCTTTTAGAAATAAATATTCAAGACTTTAATCTTTGAAAAGATATGGATTTAAAACACAAAGATTAAAAGCAATAGTCTTGCAATTAGAATCTCAAAGAAAAAGCTTTTAAGGCTTGGAGATCAAATTGAAATCAAGAGCTATTGAAAGGATAAAAATGAAACTGAAAGTGATCTTAAAAATTAGCACAAAAGAAATAAAATCAGTAGCCTTTTGAAAATTTGAAGAACATCAATTTTAGCTTTGAGAACTTTTAGCACAAGAGAGATTTCTTTTCAATAGAAAATGATATGTTTATAACATCTGAAAACATAGCTATTTATAGAGAAATATTAGCCCAAAACTAGCTTGAAATTTGCTGGAAATTTGCTCAAAAAGTCTCATCTAACGACTAGTTAACGGCTATTTAAATTCAAATAAAAACTGTCAAATCTGTCAAAGTTGACCCAGATAGTCGGCTATTTTGGAGATAGTCGGCTATCACAGCCAGATAGTCGGCTATTATCAATGATAGTCGGCTATTATTTTGGCAGAGAGTTTTTGATAAAAATCTTTCTGGCAGTAGTCGGCTATCTGATGAGGATAGTCGGCTATTTGTTGACACTGGAGTTTTATACTCAAAAACACTTGAAAATATTTTACAAAAATATTTTAATTACTATATGGTTTAATATATTTAAATACCATTTTTCAAGAATTTATGTGTGTGTAACGAATATATATTGGCTTTAACATTTTTGAACTATAACTAACACAAACACACTTCACTAGCCTTTGTTCTTCATTCTTTGTCTTGAGCTATTCTTCCTTGATCTTAAGTCTTCATAAGCTATATATGTCGGGGTCTTCATCTTCTTCAATTCATGGCTCAATAGTAGACTTTTGATCTTGGTTATTCGTTCTTCGATTTTCTTCACAATGCACTCAAAAACTTCATGGACATAAAAATGATTCTATACACACTTGAGACAAATATGTTAGTCCTCATATCACTTGTGCATATCATCAAAATCCATTGGGGTGTGTCTCAATTTCCCAACACTCTCCCCCTTTTTGATCATGACAACAAATGATATAAAATGTGAAAAATAATATGAAAATTAAAAATTACTTACGCTCCCCCTGCAGATATGCATGATTGCTATGGAGAGGCTACTCTCCCTGCATCAAATCTAGTTAGCAATAAGCAATAATATATGCACAAGTTACATATTATTTTCCATTTCAAGTGTCATTTTATATAGCATGCATTGTGGTCTTTTCTCCCTTTTGTCTCATCAAAAATATATGAACCAAATAGCTTTTCTCTCTAAGTATTTGTAATAAGAGTTGTGACAAAAGTAAAGATTATGATATTAAGTGTATATGCACAAATATTATAATATCATAAGGAATATGAAAAATAATTGGTAATACGCAATAACTAACCAAGTGTTTGATATACATAATATGATTTTGCAATACCAAGTGTATGAAAAAAAATATCATTGATTAATAAACAATATAACTTCTCTATACCAAGTGTAAAAAAATATCATCATTTAATTCCAAGTGTAAGAAAAAATGAGACAATATAATTAAGCAAATTTCTAGATGTCTCAACAATTTCTCATAAGAAGTGTAGATACCAAGTGTAGATATCATTTTGCATAAAATTTTTAAATTTTGTCATACATATGCAAAAGAGTGTACCTTTAACAGGTATGGCATGCAATATTTAGCAAGCAAATTCAAGTCACGAAATAGAATAACAAACCAACCATATGTGAGTGTCAAATATCATATTCTCACATCATAAGACAAAATTGTGATACTCACACGATTGTAGCAAAATATTACGAACCATAATATTGTTCAACATAACAAAGATAAATCAATAACGCGATATGAGACTATCTACGTTTGATTTCCTTTTTGAGTTCTTCGAGCTCGTCTCTAATTTCATCCATTAGAGCATCTGTGATGTCATGCCAATCATTCATTGTTTGCCTCTCACTCTCGATCCTTTGAAACAAGTCATCTCTAACACTGTTTACATGAAGCTCCAAATTGTCAAGCCTAGCATTTACGGCTTGTTGGAATGCGAGCAGGTAAGGAGGCATATCTTTAGAGAATGAGGCGTGTCCTTTCTCCATAGGCACTCTTTATTGAGCATCCTCTTCTTCTTCTCCACTACCATTAAAATTTTTCCCGGGGTCTGCATGGAGTCCCATTCGATTTAGAGCACTTGCATCAAACAAGGTCATGGGTTCACCAAAGTGGGTCTGACTCTCAACCTCTATTCCGATGGATATGAAGATATATGTGAGGTAGTGGACGTAGTGTAGTGGGGAAGTGGGATTCACGGAAGTGGTGCTGTGAAGAATGTTCTTGAAGATGATCTCAAACCAATTGATTTTAATCTTGGCTAACATAGCGTAGACACACTTGGCTTGGTTTAGGGACAATACAATTCTACTCCCTCCTTTTTTAATTTATGTTATAAGATAGAATGTTCGCGAGAATTTGCGCTTTAGGAGTGAGGTGGCCGGTGGGCAAGCTAGGCATATAATGTTTGCCTTCACGATACATGATATTTATGACATCCTTATATGTCATTTCTATCTCACGGAGTAGTGCCCCCATGGTTGGGATGCCAAGTCTCAAGCCTAAGCTCTCCATGTCAAGAACAATAGTCGCATCAAGGACCTTAGTGGAGATATTAGGTGATCGAGTGGAGGTAGCAGTGTTGATGATCATGTTTGTGTAAAACAAGTTGATAAGTATTTGCACATATTGTGGTGTGAAAATAGGTCAGTCAAGCCTTGATATTGGAATATAGTGTCAATGCCATACTTAGCCAAATATCTAATTTTAACATACCTCTCTTGGAGGATGGTTCTTTAGGAGTTTAAGTCATATGTGGCCATGAGATCGGGCTTAAGAAGATATGAGGTGAAGATTTCCCTCTTCGATAAGGGTTGGGAGGAAGATGAAGCTTCCATTCTCTTCTTTTTGATGGAGACTCCCCTAACCATGTTTCGAGTGATGAAGATGAACTAGAAAGATGAAATTTGAGGGAATAGAAAGTATTCCTAGGGTGTTGATGGTGATCTCCTTGAAAATCCTTCACCAAATCCTTGAGAATCTCTGAAAAATCCAAGCTTTGAGTGAGAGAGAACTAAAAATTTTAAACTTGGAGGATAATAGTCGGCTATAGTGAGGTATGGTGAAAGAGGGTGAAACTCTATTGTTTTACTCTTTTTCTAGTGAATCTTAGCCATATGATCAAAACTAAGGGTGTAGATTACTCCTCTTAGTGGGTATGAGTGAATGGATGAGGTAGAAACCCAATAAGAAACCCAAAACTCGAAAAATACACGCCCAATAGTCGACTGCTTTGAGAGATGTAAAATACCTCCAGATAATTGCTATTTCCAGAAAAGTCGGCTATCTGGCAATTTAGTTAAAAATACTTTTTATCATTTTAATTAATAAATCAAACCAACTAATATTAACATGTAATCATTCAAAACATAATTCCACTACAGAAAAAGAATTTTTCAGTATTTTACCTTGTTTTAAAATATTTTACTCACTATTTTCTTTTTGTCTTCTCTCCAATTTGTATGTAAGAAAATTTTGAGAGACACCATATTTTGCTAATCCCCATTTTCATTGGTACCTGAAAGAAAACAAACAAAAACTTTGGTACCCTTTTTCTTTTGTGTTCGGGGGGATTAGATGTGACTAAATCTCATTTCGGTGGAAGCCAAACCCAATACGGTTGAGTATTTCCGTCACAAATATAGGTGTAATTTTTGTTGAAATTAACATTATGCAAAAATTCATTTACGTACATTTCTTTTGCTTTGCTCGTCCATTTGTAGGAATCCACATTTTGATGTGCCTGATTTTCAAATAAGAATTCCTAGTATGCTTTTTCTATATTCTTTGGGTTAGATTTTTTGTATCTTAAGCCGGTCCTATTCCCCGAAGCTTTTTGTGCATCAATTATATCAGCAAGTTTTCCCTTTCCTTTATTAAATTTCTCCACAATCTTAAACACGTCATCAAATTGCCTTTTTGTGGTGGTCACTATATTGTCTAGGTCATTTATCCTAGTTTTCATTCCATTGACCTCTTCTAAAAGGGATTTATTCTTATTGATCAATTCTTCATTTTCTGTCTTAAAATCTTCCTTCTTCTTGGTGCAAATCCAAAATTACTCATTCAATTTGTGATGCTCTCTAATAAGATTTTCATGAACATTACACAATTCCTTATATGCAGCTTTAATATCAAATTCAGAGTCACTGTCATCGTTGCTATCAATACTGCTAAGCAGGTCATCGTCGTTATAATGATGCGAAGATGGATCGGAATTAATTACCTTGGGTGATGTTGACGCCATAAAACACATGTGCACATGTTCTCCTCTAAGTTCTTCTTCGTCGGATGACGACGACGATTCATCGGAACTTGATATGTCACTTTGATCAAAAGTGGCAAATGCCCTTTTCTTTGTCTTTACGAGCTTTTTATCTCTTTGGCTACGTCTTCTATCTTTCTCCTTTTCTTTGCCCTTTCTTTGGTTGTGATTTTTCTCCAAGGGGCAATCTCTCCGAACATGTCCTGGTTTATTGCATCCAAAACAAATAATATCGTTAGTAGAACGAGATTTACATTTTTCGAACTTACCTCGAAGGAATTTTCTGAATGTCCTTGTAATGAAGACGCTCTCGTTTTCGTTTCTTTCGAAGAGTTCTGAATCTGAGCTCTCTTCGTTTGCTCTAAATGCCAAGTTCTTCTTCTTTGGCTTTTCTTCGATCTGTTTGTCCTCTTCCAACTCATTCTCATTCGCCATGAGATTTCCCATCAGCTCTTCGTTGGTGATTGTCTTCATGTTGTTAGCTTCTCGAATGGCGGTGTTGTTTCCCTTCCATTCGGGTCGAAGCGATCGAACAATCTTCATTACGTGATCATATTCAGGAATTTTCTTTCATAACACTGCAAGCTCATTTGTGATGTTAGTAAATCGAATATTAACTTTGCTAATACTCTCTCCTACTTCCATTTTAAGAATTTCGAATTTAGAATATAGCACATTTATTCTGGATTCTTTGCCTTCTCCGTCCCTTCATGGCTTACCTCGATAGTATGTCATATTTGGTATGCGGTTGTACATTGCGATACCTGGTTGAACTCGGTACCTGTTAGTGCACAGAATAAAGAATTCATTGCTTTTGTATTTAGATTACCTCTTTTTTCATCTGCAGTACTCTTTTCCTTTTTTGCTTCAGGCTGTGTATACTTGTTTTTGGTGATGGTCCTTACATCAACGTCCACAGACTGTAGATGGATCATCATTCGAATCTTCCATTTTGCATAGTTCGTTCCGTCGAACAATGGTGGACGCTGAGTGTTGATCCTTCGGAGTAGTGAGAAGTTGATGCCAACGCTTTAACTTAGCTCTGATACCAAGTGTAGGATCCTTGTGGATGGTAGATAACCAGAGAAGGGGGTTGAATAGAATTGTCAAATAATATAAACTTTTTCGCAGAATGAAAGTACTTCTAAGAGTTGCTTAAGTCTCAAATCGAGTTGTCTCAATTTGTACTTAATCAATAATGTAATATGCTTGAATATAAGATACAGCGGAAATAAAAAGATTCAAGCGATAAATTATAAGTCAATGAGAGATAGATATCACAGCATAGACACATAAAATTTTATCCTAGTTCGGACCAACCTTGGTGTTGAAATAACAATCAAGAAAGACAAAGATTTAACGTGGTTCGGCTATAACATAGCCTACATCCACACACGGAGAAGAGAGACTTTCTTATTTCAATTGTGTTACAATGAGGAGGGTAGCCGCCAATATTTATAAGGCTAGCAAACCCTAAAAGACAAATATGGTAACAACATATGTGCTCATCAAATATCAACCACACATATAATGGATCCAACAGATCCTATTCTCTCTTCTTTCCAATACTCCCCCTCAAGTTGGTGCGAAAAAGTCGATAAAGCCCAACTTGGACAATATCTCTTGGAATTTAGCAGAGGATAAACCTTTGGTGAAGATATCAGCTAGTTATTGATCACTACGAACAAATGGAGTGCATATGATATTGGCTTGTTTATTTTCTCGCACAAAGTGACAGTCTACCTCAATGTGTTTAGTCCTTTCATGAAACACGGGATTTGATGCAATATGAATCGCCGCTTGATTATCACAAAACATCATTGTAGGTTGAGACGAACCAAAGCCTAAATCATTGAGAAGAGCCCGAAGCCAAATTATTTCACTTGTCGTGGAGGCCATTGCACGGTATTCAGCTTCTGCACTTGATCGAGCAACCACATTTTGTTTTTTACTCTTCCACGTGACTAAATTTCCACCAACAAATGTGCAATAACCGGTTGTAGATCTTCTATCAACAGGACATCCAGCCCAATCAGCATCAGTATAAGCAGTAATGTCGTTATGTCCATTCTTTTGCATCCAAATACCTCTTCCAGGTGAGCCCTTCAGATACTGTAATATTCTATTAACAGCATTCATATGATTAACAGTAGGAGCATGCATAAATCGGCTTACCAGACTTACAGCATATGAAATATCCGGGCGAGTAATAGTAAGATAAATCAGTCGGCCAACCAAGCGTTGAAACTTTCCGATGTCCGAGTATAATTCACCATCAGCATCAAGCTTACCACCACTATCAGTAGGCGTATCTGAAGGTTTAACACCCATCTTTCCTGTTTCCTTTAATAAGTCAAGAACATACTTCCTCTGATTAAGAAACATACCTTTATCGGAGTAGGCAACTTCCAATCCAAGAAAATATTTTAGTAATCCCAAATCCTTGATAGCAAATCTTCTATGCATCAATGCTTTCAGTCGTGAGATTTCAGCTTGATCATCACCAGTGATTACAATATCATCTACATATACCAAAACGATAATGATGCCAGACTTACTTCTCTTAACAAATAAGGTCAGATCTGCAGCGCTTCTCTTGAGACCATTCATCATGAGGACCGAACTTAGTTTAGCATACCAGGCTCGTGGTGATTGCTTAAGCCCATAAATAGCTTTTCTTAATTTGCAAGCTACTCCAAAAGAGGACTCTTGTTGATGTCCAGGTGGGACACTCATATAGACTTCTTCTTCAAGATCTCCATGAAGGAAAGCATTTTTCACATCCATCTGAAACAGTTTCCAACCATGATTTACTGCTAAGGACATGAGAACTCGAAATGTGTTCATTTTAGCAACTGGAGCAAACGTTTCTCTATAGTCTTCTCCATATGTCTGAGTAAATCCTCTAGCAACAAGTCTTGCTTTATGTCGTTCAATGGTCCCATCGCTCTGGTATTTGATCTTATAAACCCAACGACACCCAACAGTCTTCTTTCCGGAAGGTAGCTTAACAATATCCCATGTATGATTCTCCTCAAGAGCGTGTAACTCTTCTTTCATTGCTTGTTTCCAGACCGGGGAGGAATTAGCATCTCTGAAATTACTCGGCTCAACTTCACATGATAATGCACACAGAAAATCAGAATGTTTTTTGCTAACATTGTCGTATGTTAGATGAGCTTGTATAGGATATGAGATAGCACTATGATAGGTAATATGGTCTTTCAACATTACAGACGGACGCTTCTCTCTATCTGAGCGTCTTGGAGGCTGATGATCTGTATCAGTTTCAACTACAGCATCAGATGCTTCATCAATTTCAAATGTTGGTGTAGCAGTAGTTTCGACATCAATAACAGGAGATGGTGTTTCAGTTACTGGTGTAGCATCAGAGGACATTTCAACTACCGAGTGATCTGCATCAATCTCCACATTGTCATCAGTGGATCTAATAATCGGAGGGGCCCAAAAATCTAACATATACTCCCCCTGGGACCGACTCCCATACTTATCCTTCCAATCGAAGAATGGTTCATTTTCTGAAAAACGAACATCTCGAGAAACGAATATCTAACGAGCGGATCTGTCATAACATATGTATCCTTTCTGCGTAGAAGAATAACCAAAGAACACACACCGAGTTGCTCGAGGGTCTAACTTGTCACGATTAGCAGATGGTCGATACACATAACAAGCACATCCAAACACTCGTAGATGAGACAAACCAGGTTTACGATCTTGCAAGACTTCCAATGGACTCTTGAAATTAATCACTCTACTAAGCGTACGATTAATTAAGTAAACAGCAGTCAAGGCTCCATGGGACCAATATTTCTTCGGTACATTCATCTGAAGCATGATGGCTCGTGCTGTTTCCAGAATATGTCGATTCTTCCTTTCTGCTACGCCGTTCTGTTGTTGTGTATCTACACAACTAGTCTGATGAATAATACCATGGCTGCGAAGATATTCGCCAAGAGAATGGTTGACATATTCTGTACCATTGTCAGACCTGAGAATTTTTACTTTGGCACCAAATTGAGTTATTACCATAGTATGAAAATCCTTAATTATAGCACCTACCTCCTTTTTAGATTTCAACAAGTATAACCAAGTAGCACGTGATCGATCATCAATAAGTAACAAAAAATATTTGTAACCATCATAAGAATCAATAGGAGCAGGACCCCATAAATCACAATGAACTAAAGCAAACGGTTCATCAGATACAGACATAGAGTTAACAAAGGGTAAACGAGTTTGTTTAGAAAACTGACAAACATCACATAATGTTGACTCAACAGGACTGGAAGGCAAGATACAAGACAAAATACGATTGCAGGGATGACCTAATCGCTTATGCATAATTTGACTCTCAGTCAATGTGCTAGTATGAAACGCCCCTTTACTTGGATTTAAAAAGTAAAGCCCATGAGAATATGTTCCTTCACCAATCGTTTTCCTCGACTTTCGATCCTGAAAGATAACAGAATTAGGAGAGAAAATAACATCACAGTCTAAGGAATTAGTAATTCTTCCTACAGAAAGAAGCTGAACCGGGAAAGACGGAACAACAAGAGCATCAGAACTAGAAGTAGTAGGAAAAAATGTAACTTTACCACTCCCAATAATAGGGGCCGAAGCCCCATTATCCACGGAAATAGTACAATTATCAAAGATATGATTGAAGGAATGCACAGATGAGAGATGATTATCCATATGATCAGTAGCACCAGAATCTATAATCCAAGTGCTAGACTTTGAAGATGCTGAAAAAGCATGATGATTACCTGAAGCATGGGTGGAAGGGTTACTTATTGGGATCGACATCATTGCTATTGCTGCTTGCACCTTCTTTTTCCATTTCTGATCATACTTGGCCTTGAGATGAGGATGAAGTAAAAAACACCGATCTATAGTATGCCCCTTCTTGTTGCAGTGGTCGCAATGAAACTCTCGGATACCTTTACCAGGGTTAACTGTCAGAGCACTAGAATTACCTTGATTTGAAACAACCTTATGATCATCAACCATAACGTTTTTCCGAATTTCTTCACGTTGAACAGTTGCACAAATACTGGAGAGAGACGGAAGTTCAGAATTCATCAATACTTGACTCTTAAGTTGCTCATACTCATCTGTCAAGCTATTCAACAAAGCAAAAATTTTGTCCTCTTCAGCCCGCTTAAGGAGGATTTTTGCATCTGTTGTATGAGGACGATAGATGTTCAGCTCATCCCACATACGTTTCAGATTCCCATAGTGCTCAATAAAAGGCTTATTACCTTGATTTGCATTAGCAATTTCACATTGCAATTGAAAAACATGAGCTGCATTATTCTGATTTCCATAAAGTTCTGACACAGAATCCCATAAATCCTTTGCAGTATCGGAAAAAGTAAAAATTTCAGAAATTTTAGGTTCCATAGAATTTAGAAGCCATACCATAACTGTCTGATCATTAGCAAGCCATTCCTGCACCTTTTTCGGGTCTTTATCGTCGGGACGATCAATCGTCCCATAGATATATCCAAGCTTTGATCTTCCTCCAAGAGATAAAGTCACAGCCCTAGACCAAGTTGTATAGTTAACACCATTAAGAAGCACAGAAGTTAATCGCATAGAAACAGCCTGATGAGAGAAAATCTGATCGGAGTCCGACATGGCAAATCTGCTGTTGCTCAAGGGAAGTCGGAACAGGACGGAACAAATCTGATCGCCGCCCAGATCTGAAGAGAACAGGCCGCCCGGATCTGAAATTTGAAGCAGGAAGCTTCGATGTCACCGGACGGAACAGATCTGTTCCTTCGATGACGCCAGATGACGCCGATTGGAATAGGAACGCCGATTGGAAGAGGAAGGAACAGGAAGCCGTCGGATCTGGGTGTCTGCCGCCGGATCTGGGTGTCTGCCGCCGGATCTGGATGATTGGGAGTCGATTTGGGGTTCGAACGCCGTGTTCGCCGGAATTTGTGGTTCGAACGCCGATTGGGAGTCGTGGCCGCCGGATCTGGAATTTGCCACCGGATTTGGATGTTGCCGCCGCCGGAACAGGGTTATACCAAGTTGCCGCCGGAATTTGGGGAAGCTGTGGTCGCCGCCAGATCTGACGGAGGACAATCAGATCGACGGAGAAGTTCTGATCCGAAGAGAACACGGATCTGAGCGCCGATCGAAGGAGAAGGTTTAAGGTAAAAACCAAAACAAGTTAGGAATAACCTTGCTTTGATACCATGTTGAAATAACAATCAAGAAAGACAAAGATTTAACGTGGTTCGGCTATAACATAGCCTACATCCACACACGGAGAAGAGAGACTTTCTTATTTCAATTGTGTTACAATGAGGAGGGTAGCCGCCAATATTTATAAGGCTAGCAAACCCTAAAAGACAAATATGGTAACAACATATGTGCTCATCAAATATCAACCACACATATAATGGATCCAACAGATCCTATTCTCTCTTCTTTCCAATACTTGGCCTACGTCCAGTCCCCGACTCCATTCGGGATTTAATCCACTATATTGTAACATGCAATACAAGCACATAGCTTTCATCACTAGGAATTTCCAACACATAGTTGTAAACTAGGATTTTTCACGCATACACCTAGTTACCACCAACTAGGATTTTCAACACAAACTTCCCTTATAACACGGGAATTACAACTTCCAAGTCTTCTCCAAAGACTTACAATAGATCTAAAAATGAAATACAATGATTCATATATCCAATGTATATATTTGTGAATATCGTGGCTAAAAGAAATCGAAATCCTTTTGATCAAATAAAAGATATGAATAATCACAATATTGATCAAAGGAAATAACTTGAAATTGATCTTCTAAAATATTAGCACTTGGGCTTTTATAGATCAATATTCAAGACTTTAATCTTTGAAAAAATATAGATTTAAAACACAAAGATTAAAAGCAATAGTCTTGCCATTTGAATCTCACAGAAAAAGCTTTTAAGGCTTGGAGATCAAATTGATAACAAGATCTATTGAAATGCTAAAAATGAAACTGAAAGTGATCTTAAAAATTAGCACAAAAGAAATAAAATCAGTAGCCTTTTGAAAATTTGAAGAATAACAATTTGAGCATTGAGAACTTTTAGCACACGAGAGATTTCTATTCAATAAAAAATGATATGTTTATAATATCTGAAATCATAGCTATTTATAGAGAAATATTAGCCCAAAATCAGCTTGAAATCAGCTGGAAATATGCTCAAAAGTCTCCTCTAATGACTAGTTAACGGCTAGTTAAATTCAAATAAAAACTGCCAAATCTGTCAAAGTTGACCTAGATAGTCGGATATTCTAGAGATAGTCGGCTATCACATCCAAATAGTAAGCTATTGTCAATGATAGTCGGCTATTATTTTGACAAAGCGTTTTTGATAAACATCTTCCTGCCGGTAGTCGGCTATCTGATGAGGATAGTCGGCTATTTGTTGACACATGAGTTTTATACTCAAAAACACTTGAAAATATTTTATAAAAATATTTTAAATTACACCATTTTTCGAGAATTTATGTGTGTATGTAACGAATATTTATTGGCATTAACATTTTTGAACTATAACTTACACAAATACACTTCACTAGTCGTTGTTCTTCATTCTTTGTCTTGAGCCACTCTTCCTTGATCTTAAGTCTTCGTAAGCTATATATATCGGAGCCTTCATCTTCTTCATTTCATGGCTCAATAGTAGACTTTTGATTTTGGCTATTCGTTCTTCGATTTTCTTCACAATGCGCTCAAAAACTACATGGATATAAAAATGATTCTATACACACTTGAAACAAATATGTTAGTCCTCATATCACTTGTGCACATCATCAAAATCCACTGGGGTGTGTCTCAAATTTCCAACACTTTATTCAATCTAATTCGAACTATCTAACTTAAACAAAAACGAAAATGAAGACTAAAACAAATCTAAGACTTGGGTTGCCTCCCAAGAAGTGCTCGTTTATAGTATTGAGCTCGACTTCCTTTTAGATATTCATGGTGGCTCCGGGGTGGAGAGCGTTAACATTGCTCTCACTCCATGCTTCTTCTTATTGTTGCTCAACATCGCCTTGTACAACTCTTTAATTTGCAGCTCGGGGTCAGGTGGATGTGATTTTAGAATTCCTTCGTCAATCCCCTCTAATGGAGCTTCATCGAAAAGTATTGCTAGGGCCACCGTTTCCACTTGCCCTTCATTCTTTGGATCTCCAGATAAAAGCTTCTTCATAGGGCTAAAGAACACGTCCTCTAAAGTCTCTTCTTCAATCACTTGCTTAAGAGGTTGACATGGTGGCAGTGGTCTTCCTTGAGGAACTGTCTCATGGATTTATGAAGATCAAACTCCACTTTGTCCATACCGACGTTCAAAGATAGATTCCCTCCCTTGACGTCAATCAATACCCCCACCGTGGCTAAGAATGGACGACCAACAATTATCGATGTGTGTGTATCCTTGGGCATGTCCATGATGACAAAGTCACATGGAACTAAGATCTTCCCAACTTTCATCGGTATGTCTTTAATAATGCCTAGAGGGTATTTGATGGATCTGTTGGTAAGTTGAATAGACATGTTGGTGGGATTTGGTTCTCCCATCCTGAGATTCTCTCTAATGGACAATAGTATCAAGCTCACGCTTGCTAAGAGGTCACATTGCGCTCCTTTGATAGTGATGTTTCCAACAGCGCATGGGATGGAGAAACTTCCAGGATCCTCCAACTTCTCGACCATCTTCCTCTGGAGTATGGCACTGCACTCTGCCGATAACATGACTTTCTCCATCCTACCCCTTTTAGTGAGTATGTCCTTCAGAAATTTAGCATAGGAAGGGATCTCCGAGATGGCATCGAGGAACAGGATGGTGATGTGTAACTACTTCAATAGATCGAAGAATCTCATGTATTTCTCATTTATCTTGGCCTTAGCGAACCTCGACGGATAGGGTAACTTAGGAATGTAAGTTCTTGTAGGTTCCTCCGTGGTGTCTTCATCTCTCTTCTCAGTAGTATTCGCTAATAATGGCTCACTTGATGAAGGTGCTAGCTTACCCTCCTTCTCAGCTTCAACATGTACATGAGGCTCCACTTCAGTTCTAGCCTCTCCCTCTTCAGCAACTGGCATGGTGGGGCCTTCAGTCTGCCTCACACTTCTTAGAGTAATTGCGTTTACTGGGCCTCGGGGGTTGGGCTCAGGTTGCACTGGCAGCTGACCTTACGACCTAGAAAGTTGTGCCATCTTTTGTGCCATCTGTGCCACTTGTGTCTCCACCGATTTTTGACTAGAAGCTAATTGTTGTGTGGTAGACATAAGCTGCTGAATTGACGATTAGAAGCATTCATTCTTCTGCCCATGTATAAGAATATAATTCTCCATTAGTATTTCCAAATTGGATTTAGCAGGGGAGGGTGGCATATGATTAGGTGGCCTTTGATTAAAATTATGTGATGGTGCGTGAGGCTGCTGGGGATGTTGTGGGAATGGTGGCTGATGCTGCAACACTGGGCTCTTATAAGAAACGTTTGGGTGATTCTTCCACCCTTGATTAAATTTATTGGAGTAGGGATTGTTAGGTGGCCTCATGTTGTTTCCATAAAGTGCATTCACCTACTCAATAGTCATCCACTGTGGTGCTGCAGTAGTATATGGACACTCAATGCTAGGGTGTCCATGCACACCACATAACTCACACAACGTCATCGTAGGCGAGTTAGTAGCACCGAGTCATAGCATATAGAGTTGCTTAGTTAAGGCGTCAAACTTTGAAGATAACATAGTGACAGCATTCAAACTTACCTCCCTTCATGGAGGCTGCTCTATCATTGCTCCAGTGGTAATTGTTGGCAGTCATGTCCTCTAACAGCTTCTTTGCCTCGGTTGGAGTCTTGCTCATAAACGTCCCATTACCGATGATGTCAATAGTCATTTTCACCTCTCTTGATGGCCCGTTATAGAAAGCTTGAATAAGGAGCCAATATGGGACTCCATGATGTGGGCACCACCTTTGGAGATCTTTAAATCTCTCACGTACTTCATATAGAGACTCTTGATCTAGTTGGGAGAAAGAGGTGATTTCATTTCTCATCTTCACAGTTTTTCCTGGGGGAAAGAATTTTGTTAGAAAAGCGCGAGATAAATCATCCCAAGACGTAAAGGTATCGGGATCGTGCCTTCTTAGCCACTCCTTAGCCTTATCCCTCAAAGAAAAGTGGAAGAGCCTCAGTCAGATAGCGTCGTCAGAGACGTACTTCATTTTAAGAGTATCGCACTTCTTCATGAAAATGTTCAGATGTTCATTAGGATTCTCTATCGGAGATCCTCCATACTGGTCCTGCTGGATAAAACTGATCAACGAGGGCTTGAGCTTAAAACTATTGATGTTCACGGACGGGCGAGTCACGCTCGATGTTAATCCATTTATAGTCATAGAGAAGTCCAGGAAGGACTTAGCAGGTGGAGAAGTAGGTATTTCTTCTGCCATTGTTCCTTCTGCTATCCTCCTTCTCATCTCAGCGTTGCGCCTGCATGCCGTATCTTCAATCTCAAGGTCTAGGGGAAGCAAGTCCTTAGTTCCCTATGATCTCATGTGCATGCACAAAGGGCAAAACCAAAAGAAAACGTCAGTAGCAACAGAAAAAAATAGCAAAAGAAAATAAAAAAGAAAATAAAAAGAGAAGGAAAATGTGTAGTCTAGCACCTATGATCAAAACCAATATCAAGCCGTGCCTCCTCGGTAATGGCACCAGAAAACTTGTCATGTCATCTACACATCAACACCACAAGTGCACGGTGTATTTGTAGCGCTATACGGGTCGTCCACAGGTAGGTAGTTGTTGGGCACTGATTTCTCTCACGATTGTTATCAATGCAATCGATAGGTGGCAAATAAGACGAATAAACTAAGAAAGAGTGTAAATATGTGAAAGCTTTAGGATCTATGTATCCCTGCCGTTGGATTGAAGTCAGGATTGAATTAGGTTGAATACATGGGATTAAAGAGAGGTTATCTAATGTAAGGGCATTCTCCTACCCCCCCACTTCCGTGATGCAATAATAGGATATTCCCTTATGTTATCCCTACCCTCCACTTTCGTGATGCCATGATAGGACTACCTATCCCATATCGAAGCCAACTCCCATTGGTGCATCAATATGCGATAGGTTCATTACATCCAACAAATGTCCTCGATCTTCCTCCACGCCACTTCCACGAATTCGGATTCGGATCTATGCTATGAGGGCTTTAATCCACGCCTGACTCTCGTTAGCCTCATGGATAGTATGGATATGTGTAGGGATTGAAAACCCTAGATTAGCCCCGGGTCTTACCATCGATAAATCTATTTATCCACGAGGGGGGAGATCAATGTGCATTGATAATAATCACCTTAACATACCCCTAATCTCCAATTATTCAACAATTAATCAAAATTCTCCAATCCATAGCCAAATCCAATGGGGTTTAACCCAAGGCCCTATATGGGCGACAACTCACGATCCATTGAGAGATATGCAATCAAAATCATGAATTGAATAGACATGGCAATGTAGAACGAATAGAGATAGCTAATCTAACAATCCACAATGCAAGGAATTAAAGAAAACAAATCATATTACAATAGAAAGAACTAGAATCTAAAAGAAACAAGAAAACAATAAAAGTTGTCGAGGAATTAAGAACAAGTACACCTGAGAAATTCTGATAAAACCCTAAAAAAGTCTTCAAAAAGGCATCCCTAGCTTAGAAGAGGAAGGAAGATATATATACCCATCTCAAAATCCCAGAAAAATCCCAAAACTGCCCCTGGCGGCGCATAGAAACCCCTCGTTTTCCCAATTTGACGCGGTCACATCGGGATCGACGCGGTCATGTCTCTTAAGTGCATAAGTTGGGGAAGTTTCTCCTCAATCGACATGACCACATCACGATACACGCAACCGCGTCGTTTGGCACTTTGGCTCTTCACATTTTTGATCTAAACTGCCGTTTGGACGACCGTTTGGCTTCGACATGATCTCGGATCGACGCGGTTGCATCGTCATCCAAACGACCGCATCGTTGGGGATTTCTATCTATTCAGCTCTGTGATGACGCGGCTGTTTCAGCTTCTTCACACGACCGCATGGATAAACCACGCGGTCGCATGTATCTCTGTGTTCCTCTTCCCTTTTGTATGTTTGAGCTCCCATTCATCTTTCGCTTCGCTCTTCAACGCTTTTGCCCCACTCTACGGTCCTGATATCCTTCAATTGCACCTGCAACGTGCACGAGGAACCCAAAAGTAAAAAAAGAAACAAAAAACAGGGAAAATAGAGTGGAACGTGGATGAAATGATATGATATGCACATGAAATAAACATAAAATATTTTCATAATAAACGTACATCAAAATACATTCTTCATGATGGGACCCTCCTAAGAAAGAGATGTCCAAATGGAAGCTGAATATGTTCTAAGGGAAATTCATGAAGGAGGAGACACATTGGCTTTTACGATATTAGACAATAACACTACTAGCCAATAATGACATAAAATGCAATTAATTATGTTAGAAGATTTTCTAAATGTTAGACGTTTGCAAACATGAGTGTCCTCCCTACAACTGACTTACTCTCCTTTATTAGCTTGACCTTATTTGCCAGGCTGGACCAAACATCCTGACATTGTATCATGACTTCAGCTAAAGAACATTTTTGATAGTCGTATAGAACTACTCCATGAAACAGATGGAAGTTGAGCTATAAGCAAGTACTACATGGAAGAACACGAACAACTTTATTTGAAAGTTAATCATATGCAGATTCAGCTTTCCCATTCAATTATTACCGCTGTTACGACCAAAATATCGTGAAACTTCGACCTTCCATCCAAGTCCGCCAGACATATGGCAAGCTCGCCAATCTTCCATGAAGTCCGCCTCGACTAGTGGGAAGGGCGCACTTCGCCCCGAACCTCGCCAGTTGCTCGTCAGCTTCCCTCCAAGCTGGCCAGGCGAACAACCAGTTCGTCTATCATCCACCGGGAGCGACCAAGTGACTCATGTGCGGCCCCGCTCCTCGGGCGCACCTCGATGACCCTTCGGCCCATCGAACATGACAAACGCCCTTGTACGAGAAAGCCACTGACACTTCCGCCGCTCGATAGCCTGACAAAGCACCCCTGGTCGCTGCATCGTCTGACCGATTAGTGCTTTCGGCTCTGACGCTCTGACATAGCACCCCTGGCCGTTGCGCCGTCTGACAAAAGCATGACTGACACGCACAGCTCTGACATCCTCGGCCGAACCTTCTGCAGTCTGGCATGCCAGCTCAGCATGCCAGGTCAGCCCTACCTAACAGCCACCATTAACTATAAATACCCCTCCACCTC
Source organism: Scilla litardierei (assembly GCA_030789695.1). NCBI lineage: Eukaryota > Viridiplantae > Streptophyta > Magnoliopsida > Asparagales > Asparagaceae > Scilla > Scilla litardierei. The sequence continues at coordinate 612,394,411 of CM061142.1, forward strand.
TATCGAGAGGGGGGTTGGCTAATTAATTCTCATTTTCTCACTCACACACAAGAGCAAATATCGTACATATATTTGTTCTTCCACCCTAGCTCGCCACGTAAGGTCGACCTACATCTAGCTCGGCCTACGTGTCCGATCCACTTTCTTAAGCCCTCATTCTGACTTTGGCATCGGAGAGGCTGCTGGTTGGAACCCAACCCGGCCTTTCTGATGATCTGCTCTTTGCACAGGTTGGCTCTTCCAAGCAGCAAGCAACTATACGACCAACTTGAGGAGAGTGGCGAACAAGCGGCGGACTTGCCGGATTGATCCAGAGATCGACATCTGAAGTGCGCCTAGCCTCTACACCCCCAAACACTTGTAAACATCCTACAAAATCATCCCTAAACTTGTAACCACAGTGCCCTTGGTTCCTCCTCTATATAAATTCATTGTACACGGATCCTACGCCGCAACAATTGGCGCCGTGGGAACGAAGGGTCACACCCATGTCAAACTCCATAGCTATCAACCGCAGTCCCACCCGTGGAAAAGCCCTAATGGATGAGGAGTCGCACTCTCACCAAAGGACTCCCTCAACGGACTTACCCCCTGAGGGGCAGCTGCGATCATTCAGGCCTCAGCCCATGCTCTCCAACAAAGTTTCGAGGCCTTCACCAAGATGATGAAAGACTTCAAGGTGGCCAGAGCTGAGGCACCCCCAGGCCCCTCTGAGCCCCCAAACTTGAGGCGAAAGCTTCATCCTCAGTACAAAGAAGAAGCGGTCGGACAGCGGAGAGGCCTCGTCAAAGAGATAGCTGTTGGATATGGAAGACGTTTGTACACCCTTGTGGGGGATGTACGAGGGAATACGGACCTCGAACGTCGCGTGCACGAAGTCGTGTGCGAAGGGAATCTGTTCCCTTGCGGAGAGGATCTCTGGATGAGTAGGAAAGTCGCATTATATATGCATAAATGCATGCGACATATGGCTAATAAAGGGGGAATATCTTAAGCTTATGTTGTACCATGCATATGGTACAACTTAAGCTTATAATGTGCCATGTATCATGGTACACCTTAATTAAATTGTTCCAAAGGAACAATTTACCCTAAAATAACTACCTCGGGGGCTATAAATAAGACCCAAGGGTAAGCCATTTCTTACACCTTTTGCATGGCATTCATGCATGCAACTTCATTCTAGCGAAGCTCTGCAGAAATCCTTTCTCTTCCTCTATCCAAGTTCTTAATCTAAAATATAGATTTAGATTGTGGATTAGTGGCCTTACTCCGTTCGTGAGAAGACTCGATCCGTCGTGGCGAATCCGAAGGCAAAGTTCCGAGACTACCGTTCCGCATACGCAAGCGTAAGTCTCAACTTTAATTATCGATCCTAACTCTGTTTTGGCAGGATCCTACATTGGTATCAGAGCCATATGGGTTCGCCCCGGTCAAACCACCGCCCCGTCGAAACTATGAACGAGTCGTTGTCTTTTTCACGAATGGGTCTCCTACCATTACGGATATGGTAGGAACGCTTCGTGACGGAGAGAACACAGCGGTTGTTCTTTTCACGTTAGGGTCTCCTATCATTACGGATATGGTAGGAACTCTCCGTGACGGGAAGAACCGACCGTTCACGTAGTATGTTATTTTTCATTTTGGCACACGGCCATTAGGAAATAACTAATTTCTCGACGAACGGGTGCTTCATCGACGAACGGGTGCTTCATCGAGGAAGATGATGGTAGTTATTTCCATCGGGTAAGATGAAATTTGGTGCATGTGCACCATGGCCAAATGGGCTATGAAGGCCATGCACCCCCCTCCCCATGCGGAGGGGGTTGGCTACGGCCAATAACCACCACGGCCACCCCTCCGGCGGGGTGTGCGGCAACCCCATTCAAAGGGGGTGGCCGGCCATGGCCAAAGGGGCCATGGCCGGCCAATGCCAAATGGCCTTGGCCATGACCGGCCATGGCCAAGCCATGGCCAGCCATGGCCAGGCCGGCAGTGGCCGGCCAAGGCCTAGCCGGCCCTGGCAGAGGCCAGGGCCAATGCCCTGGCCTCGGCCAGGGAATGGCCGGCCCTGGCCGGCCTCGGCCAGGGCCGAGGCCCTGGCCGAGGGGCCAGGGCCCCTGGCCGGCCAGGGCAGAGGCCCTGGCCGGGAAGAAATTGCAGACCAAAATTGGTCGACCAATTTGGTGTTTTTGGTCGACCAATCTGGCAGAAGGTCTGGGTCGACTGTAAACTTGCCAACTAACCCATACGGGGTGACAAAAGGCCTTGGCCAAACTCGAATGTGCCGATTAGCCCATACGGGGCTAACCACAGTACCGACTAGTTCATACGGGACTAACGTTTTAATAAAGTTTTTCATTGGGCTCTACTCTTTGAAGATTAGCCATAGTGCTCTACTTCATGCGAGATTAGCCATGTCATTGTGCTCTACTCTACGGAGATTAGCCAATGTACTTGTGACGTTGTGCTCTACTCTACGGAGATTAGCCAACGTGCTTTCAAATTTTTTTTGAAAAAGATGTTTTTCAAATAGGTTATGTCCCGTCCTTAATCGGGACATCGCAATTTAGAATTCCAAGTCCTACCACGATCCGGCCATGGTTATCTAACCCATGGGTGTGTAGAACAGGTCTCGTGGCTTGGCAATTGTTGCGCTAAAATTCTTTGCGCAAATTCTCACCAATTCCATTTTGAAAGATATGTTTTTCAAAGTATTTTTCCGCTGCTAATACCATACGGGTATTATTTCTGATTTCTTTTTACTTGAGATAAGTAAGAGGGATACTTTGAAAGTTAATTCTAGATGGTAGTTGGGAACGTAGTGAACTTCTCGATTCTAGAGTAACATTTCAACGCATCCAAGGAACTTATCAAGTGTTTAAAGAATCGAAACTTTATGCATAGAATTTTGATCGTGTTTTTCATTCTCTTTGCAGTTTTTTGAATCGAATATGTCTACCGCTTCTAAGAACATTGTCGCAGAGCTTAACAAAGGTGAAAAGCTCAACGGCGACAATTATAAACTTTGGTCAATAAAAATCCAATATGTTTTGGAGGAGCAAGATGTGCTCGAAACACTCCAAAACATAATGGAAGAACCTGAGTTGGGAAATACGGCCCAACACAAGAGGGACCGGGAAGCTTATGATACTTGGACTCGAAAGAACAAAATAGCACGTATTACGTTACTGTCCGCAATGGACAATGACATAATGCGTCTATTTCGGGAATTCGACCTAGCCAAAGACATATGGTCTGAGCTAGAGATAAAGTTTGGTGGAACTTCGGTTACCAAACTCCGCTCCTTAAATATTCAATTTGATTCGTACAAGATGCGGCGAGATCATTCTATGAAAAAGCATCTCCGCCACATGGCGAATCTCATATCTGAATTAAAGGATGCAGGTGTTACGCTGTCTAACGAACAGCAGATCCAAGCAGTCATTCGTTCACTCCCAGATAGCTGGGATAACATGAAAATGCACCTCACTCATAATGAGTGCATTAAAACTTTAAGCGATGTATCGAAACACCTCGAACTCGAGGAAGAGCGGATTCAAGCCGCAAAACCTAGTGCAGAAGTGCACGTGGCCGCTAGTTCCTCACATGGAGGAAATAAGCGGAAGAATAAACGCTTAAGGTTTGTGAACGAACGAAAGCAAGAACCGGAAACCTCAAAGAAGACTAAGAACAAAAGGTGGCAAAAGAATGTGCACTCAAAGAAGAAAAACTTGAAGAAGATCAAGTGCTTTAAGTGCAACAAGTACGGTCACTTCGCTCGTACATGTACGGATGGAAGTGATAAGGTAACTTGTAGGGCTAGTTACATATGTGTTTCTAGTTCCATGTTTCTTGCTGAATCTAACTATTTTTGGTTGATTGATTCAGGGGCCACAGACCACGTAGCGAAGGACAGAAGGTTCTTCGTAGAGTATCGAAAGATAACTCAAGGAACAAAGTGGATATACATCGGCAACAACACACGTGTTGAAGTCAAAGGCGTCGGAACATGAACATGCAAGCTAGTTCTCGACAACGGCCGGACTTTATTATTGCACGACGTCCTCTTTGCTCCAGATATTAGAAGAAATATCGTATCCGTGGTCATGTTAATGTCTTTAGATTATGAATGGAGGTTCTATAAACAGAAAGTTGACATTGTTTGTAATAGTTCTTTAATTGGATCTGGTAATGTTTGTAATGGATTAATTGTTTTAAATACAATGTATGATGCTTCTTCTTCCATTAATGAAAGTTTCCATTTGACAAATGCTTCTAACTCTGAATCTGAGATCATTTGTTGGCATGCAAGACTTGGTCATATTGGACCAACTAGAATGGATAGACTTGCCAAAAGTGGCTTGCTATCTAATGTTTCAAAAGTTGAAATGTCAACTTGCGAACATTGTCTTGTAGGGAAAACTTGTCGCAAGCCGTTTGGAACTGGCACAAGGGCCGAAGTTCCATTACAGCTTATCCATTCGGACATTTGCGGTCCAATGAATGTTAAGACAAGACGCGGGAAGTCCTATTTCATCACTTTCATTGATGACTTCACTCGTTTCGGTCATATTTATTTGATTTCCCACAAACATGAAGCTTTAACTTGCTTCAAAAACTATATGAGTTTAGTGGAAAATCAACTAGATCGCAAGATAAAGGTCTTGCGAACCGATCGGGGTGGAGAATATCAATCAACGAGTTTTAAGGAACTCTGTGATGAAAAAGGCATAGTTCATCAAAAAACTATGCCTTATACTCCGCAACAAAACGGTGTTGCGGAAAGAAGAAACAGGACATTGATGGAAATGGTCCGATCAATGATGTCTCAGGCAAATTTGCCTATCACCTTTTGGGGTGATGCATTATTGACGGCAGCGTTCATCTTAAACCGTGTACCCTCGAAGTCGGTAAGTTCTACTCCTTATGAGTTGTGGAACAATAGAACTCCAGACTTAAGCATTCTAAAACCTTGGGGTTGTGCCTCTTATGCACATTTATCCTCTCACAAATATGGCAAACTTGGGCCACGTGGGAGAAAGTGTATCTTCATCCGATACGCTGAAAACTCCAAAGGATATGTTTTCGTCGGTCAAGAGGACAATGGGGGTCTAATAGAATTCGAATCGAGGGATGTTGTCTTCTTGGAAAACGAGTTTCCAAGACAGGGTGAGATAAGTCAAGACTTATCCTTGTTTGAGACTTGGGATCAAGAAGGATCGGAACGTTCAAGTGGGAGAATTCTTGGTGAAGAAGAAAATACGTTTCAAACTTCACCAATGAATGATACGAACGATACCAATCCTATTCCGAGTGGGAGTGATGTTATTCCAAGTGGGAGTGATGTCATTCCAAGTGGGAGTGATCAAACTCAAACAAGACGTAGTAATCGAACGAGGCTAACACCTCTGAGATTTGAGGATGAATTTCCTCAAACATTCATGACATTACTACAAGATGATGACGAACCTGTAAATTTCAAACATGCCGTCACATGCCCTGCTAAAGATAAATGGATAGCGGCAATGGAAGAAGAACTTCAATCCATGAAAACAAACCAAGTCTGGGACTTGGTTGATTTACCTAAGGGACGTAGAGCCATTGGGAACAAGTGGGTTCTCAAAATAAAGCATAAGGCTGATGGCTCTATCGAGAAATATAAAGCTCGCCTTGTTGCGAAAGGTTTCACGCAACAGGAAGGAATAGACTACGAAGAGACTTTCTCTCCTGTCGTGCGTTTTACCTCCATTCGCTTAATTCTGGCAATGGTGGCTTGTTTGGACCTCGAGTTACATCAGATGGATGTAAAGACTGCTTTTCTTAACGGAGAACTAGATGAGGAGATCTACATGGAACAACCAAACGGGTTCGTACAAGAAGAAAACAAACATAAGGTTTGTAAACTTCGTAAATCCATATATGGTCTTAAACAATCCTCAAGGCAGTGGTATATGCGCTTTCAAGAAGTCGTTTTGTCGTATGGTTTCTCCATGCTCGACGAAGACAACTGCGTATATATTAAGAGGATTAAAAACAAGTATGTAATTATGTCTCTTTATGTAGATGACATACTTATAGCCGGAAATGATAAGCGTCTTATCATGGATATCAAAGCTTGGCTTTCATCCGTCTTTGAGATGAAAGACATGGGTGAAGCTGCATATATCCTTGGGGTTAAGATCTCAAGGAATCGTTCCAAGAAACTTCTTTCTCTCTCTCAAGAGACATATATAAAGAAAGTTTTAGAACGGTTTAATATGAAGGACTGCAAGCCAATTGATACTCCAATAAGCAAAGGCGAGGGTCTATGTTTGGAAATGTGTCCCAAAGATCCAAAAGAAAAGAAAGCTATGGAAAAAGTTCCATACTCCAGTGCTGTCGGGAGTCTGATGTACGCCATGATGTGTACCAGACCAGACATTTGCTATGCTGTTGGTATGGTAAGCCGTTACCAATCCAACCCAGGACAGGCACACTGGAAAGCGGTGAAGAGGATATTAAGATACCTCAAAGGGACTGCGGACTATGCGTTATGCTATCAAGGCAATACCTTGAGACTCGAAGGCTATACCGATGCTGATTGGGCGGGTGATCTCGACGAGCGAAGATCTACCTCAGGCTTTGTTTACTTGCTCGGGAATGGTGCAATATCCTGGAGCAGTAAGAAGCAAACCTGCATCGCCTTATCAACCATGTAAGCCGAATTCGTAGCATTCAGCATGGCGGTCCAAGAAGCTGTTTGGCTTAGGAAATTCTTAGACAGGCTGACGAATGCCTCTGACTCGAGCACTGTTCCCATATACAGTGATAGTCAAGCTTCGATTGCCTATGTCAAAGATCCTAAATTTCATTGTAAGACCAAACACATTGACATTCGATTCAAGTTTGCGAAGGACTATGACAAACGGAAGGAAGTAGACATAGGATACATATCCACGCATGAGATGATAGCGGATCCCCTTACCAAGGCGATCCCCAGAGATGTGTTTTTCAAACACTTATCATCTATGGGAATGCGTAGGTGCTGAGCTGTATCATGTAATATTTCCCATGTCTATAGAAGATCAAAATTTAATTTGCATATAAGTTTCTTACAAATGATTTTATATACATTTGTGTTTAAGTCTCAGCTATTTTTTGTGTGTATGTCGGACAGATTAAGGTTGGCTTTCTTACATGAGCAACCGCCTTATCTTATCAGATGGATAAGATAGAGATGAGACTAGTTTAAAGTCAAAATCATTAGACAAATGATTTAGAGTCGTGACTTAAACAAGATAGTCGAATGAAAGATCTGCATCATATGGATGCTTACAAAAGATCTGAGATCTGTATCACAAGGATATTTGAAAAAGATCTCATAGGATTTTTAAATCCTATCTGTCTTATGCAGGATGAGAGTCCGTGAATATTGTGAATATTTCACGAGTAGTAAGGGGACTCAAAAAGATAGGCACTGTGGTGTCTGATCTTTCATCCGTACAACATCATTAAGACATACTCTCCCTGGGAAAGGAGTGATGTTGTAGTACGTGTTCATACCACGTATGCATTTCGACCACTGAGTTAGTAGCAATAGTGTTTGCTATTATGTGAGACTCAAAGGCCATACGGGTCTTAACTCTTACCCTCAAGGACTCCAATTGGTTCCTTTAGATTTGACGAGATGATCGCTATCTTAGCGTGTTGCTAATGGGCTATGATAATTCGGCTCGGCGGGGCACGTTAGAAAAGCGAATCAAGTCAAGATCAGAAGGTTCGCAAGAATAGGAAGATTGATTTCATATTCGCATTTGGACTTTTATGATTCAAAGCTGGCCAGCCAATTGTAATCCAGATGGGATTCAATTGTTGAATATAAAGTATAAGAAATGTGAAGAAATAATCTAGGGTAAAGCATGCGTTGAACTACTCAACTTTGCACCTTCGAGGTCGTTGTGTATCTCTAACAAGTGCACAACAACAGACTCTACGCGCATGGCGGTCGCACGGTCTATTTCTCGATATGATAGATGAAAGAACTAAGAGAAAGACGTTCTCTTACAATCCCCTCAAGTGTGAGTGGGAGATGTTGGATATGGAAGACGTTTGTACACCCTTGTGGGGGATGTACGAGGGAATACGGACCTCGAACGTCGCGTGCACGAAGTCGTGTGCGAAGGGAATCTGTTCCCTTGCGGAGAGGATCTCTGGATGAGTAGGAAAGTCACATTATATATGCATAAATGCATGCGACATATGGCTAATAAAGGGGGAATATCTTAAGCTTATGTTGTACCATGCATATAGTACAACTTAAGCTTATAATGTGCCATGTATCATGGTACACCTTAATTAAATTGTTCCAAAGGAACAATTTACCCTAAAATAACTACCTTGGGGGCTATAAATAAGACCCAAGGGTAAGCCATTTCTTACACCTTTTGCATGGCATTCATGCATGCAACTTCATTCTAGCGAAGCTCTGCAGAAATCCTTTCTCTTCCTCTATCCAAGTTCTTAATCTAAAATAGAGATTTAGATTGTGGATTAATGGCCTTACTCCGTTCGTGAGAAGACTCGATCCGTCGTGGCGAATCCGAAGGCAAAGTTCCGAGACTACCGTTTCGCATACGCAAGCGTGAGTCTCAACTTTAATTATCGATCCTAACTCTGTTTTGGCAGGATCCTACAATAGCAACCCAACAAAGTCTCCTTGACGAGAAAGCTGAGGCCGCCAGACAAAGGAAGCGCGAAGAAGAAGCTACTGTCAATAGAAGATGCCTGGAATATGAGGCGGATGCCACCCAATAAGCCCATCTCAACGAAGAAGCTGCTCGTCAGCACCTCCCCTTCATCGTCGCAGAGCGCGAGAGGCTTCAGAGGGAGAACCGTGAGATCCTGGAGATGTCAACCTCAGGCCTATGGTGCAGGAATGTGTAAAGTATGCCATCAACGAGGTCTGCACCGCTCAAGAGGAGCCCACTCTGACAACCGCGCCATTCACATGGGCGTGATGATCGTCGTCAACAAAGCCACGACCAGAGTAGAACCCCCGAGAGACGGGGAGGGCGTGCCCCTGAGCGGCGAGGCAAATCGCCAGCCAGGTCTGAAGATCGGCGTGAAGGCCGTGACGGGTATCGTGACGTCCAAAGGTTGCCCGAGCGTCCCCTTACCCTGATGAGGCCAACCCATTGCCAAGATGGGTGACTTCTTCCTTGATACCTTTTAGGTTCAAGCTTCCCCAACTGGAGCTCTATGACGGTACGGGCGACCCCCTCGAGCATGTGCATAGGTACATGGGGGCAATAGAGATCTAGGGCGCAGACGATGCGCTCATATACCGGGCCTTCCAGAACACTTTGCAGAGGTCGGTCCTAGAATGGTACAACTGTCTGCCCACCCAGACAATCGAATGCTTTGGCAAACTATCCTACAAGTTCTGCCAGTAATTCCATGTGTGGTGGATAAGGAGGAAGCCCTCGGACTATCTGTTCTCAATTGTCCAGAAGGAAGGAGAGACCATTCGGAAATTCTTACGTCGCTTCCAAGATGAGAGGCTCGGTGTGGTGATATGTAGGGACGAGCTCGCCATGGCGGCCTTCAAGATGGAACTGACCAGCCGGAGTCTCCACAAATCCATCCTTCGAGACCTGTCGACCAACTTTGATGCACTTGTTATTCAAGCGGAGAAGTGCATGCTAAGCGAGGAAGCCCTGAGAACGAAGAGAGAGGTCGCCAGGATAGTGGCGCCCTGCAGTGAGCATCGGCCCAACTTTCGGGGCAGGAAGACCGACCCAGGGGCCGTGACCAGCCGGGCCAACAAAGGCACGATCCTAAAGGTCATCGGCTGCAAGATCGACCTGGCCCAATGCGGGAGTTTGCCGTTACCAGAGAGCCCCCATGGGCGATCCATAGGCAGGAGAGACCGCAGCAGGCCCAATACACACAGCTTAACGCCCCCCATGATCGAGGTGTTGGCCGTTACGACGAGGGCCAGACTACTCCAAGACCCACCCTGGGGATGAGGTTGAACCCTGCTACTAGGTATCTGCAGAAGTATTGTCGGTATCATCGTGATTACAGTCACGATACCGACGATTGATTCACATTAAAGAGGGAGATAGAGCGGCTGATTCAATAGGGCCATCTCCGAGGCTACGTAGATGGGAGAAAGCCAGCTCGAGAAGAGAGAGCTCCAAAGGGAGCACGGAGGCCAGACCCACACCCAAACATTGAACAAGAAGCACCTCGCCCGCCAAGGCCGGTCATGCACATAGATGTGATATGCGGTGGGCCATCCTCGGGTGGCACGTCGTTATCAGCTAAGAAGGCATACGTTTGGTAAGTAATGGCGGCGGACCTTGGCGCAGGGACGAAGAGAAGAAGTGTAGCTCAACTGCCCATCTCTTTCTCTGACAATGACTTGGAGGGGGTCGAGCTACCGCATGACGACGCCATCGTCATCGAAACTCAGATCGGGACGACCATCATTAGCCGCCTCCTGATCGACACTGGAAGCTCCTGCGACATCCTGTTTATGTCGATTTCTGAGAAGATAGGGCTGAAATAGGTGGACCTGAGGCCCTGTACGGGCCCGATCGTCGGCTTCACCGGCCACTCGGTCCCCATTACCAGAGTGATCACCCTGCCCGTATCTTTGTGGGAGGAGCCGAGGATCGTCACCAGCATGACACAATTCGTTGTTGTCGACATTGCGTCGACGTACAACGACATTATAGGGCGGCCATACATGATTGCCATTAAAGCTCTCTCTAGCCTGCTACATCAAATGGTCAAATTTCAGACTTTGCGGGGGATAGGGCAAGTACGTGGGAGCCAAAAGCTGTCCCGGAGTTGCTACGTCGGCTCCTCCAAACACAAGGTGACCAAACAGGCCTTGTCGATCGACCTCCTCGATGATCGGGAGGACTTCTGTGAGCAGCGACCAACTCCGATGGAAGAGGTGGAAGAGGTGCCCATATCTGCAGAGGAGGGTAAGACCATCTCCATTGATACGAAGCTCCCATCTGCTCTGAGGACGAGACTCATTGATCTCCTCAGAGAGAATGCGGATATCTACGTATGGTCGCCCTCAGATATGCCCGGCGTCGATCCTGCAATGATCGCCCACAAGCTTAATGCGGACCCAGAAGCTTGGCTAGTCAGGCAGAAGAAGAGAAGCTCCGGAGGAGAGAAGATGTGGGCCGCAGGCAAGGAGGTGGAGTGGCTCCTCGAGGCCAAATTTATTAGGCCAATGAGCTACCTGGAGTGGCTCGTCAACGTCGTCATGGTAAAAAAGGCCAGTGGGAAGTGGCGCATGTGTGTCGATTTCACTGATCTCAACAAGGTGTGCTCGAATGACAGCTTTCTCTTGTCGAGGATCGACCACTTGGTCGACCATGCGTCGGGCTACGAACTACTATGCTTCATGAATGCCTTCTCGTGCTACAATCAAATCCCACTGGCGAAGGCCGACGAGGAGAAGACATCATTTATCACCGACAAGGGGACATTCTGCTACACAAAAATGTCGTTCGGGTTGAATAATGCTGGGGCGACCTATCAGCGGATGGTGGACAAGATCTTCAGCTCTCAGATCGGGTGAAATCTTGAAGTCTACATCGACGATATGTTGGTCAAGAGCAAGGAAGCCCCTGACCACCTTGTCGACCTGCAAGAGACCTTCCACAAGGTGCGCCTCTACAACCTACGGCTCAACCCGACGAAGTGCATCTTTGGCGTACAATCAGGGAAGTTCCTTGGCTTCATGATTACGAAGCAATGAATCGAGGTGAACCCGGACAAGATATCCGCCCTCGTCAACATGAAGGAGCCTCGAACAATTAGAGACTTGCAAAGATTGAACGGGAGGATCGCCGCACTGGGGTGGTTCCTATCAAAGTCCGACGAGAGTTGCTCACATTCTTTAGAATCTTGCGGCGGGCTCTCGCCACGAAGAAGGACGACAGGAAGGTGGTTGAATGTGATGACTCTTGCACCCAAGCATTCGCAGAGTTGTGGGCATACTTGCAAAGTCCGTCGTTGCTCACGAAGCCAGAAGAGGGAGAGAAGTTGGGCTTGTATCTTTCCACTAGTAAGGAAGCAGTCAGCTCAGCCCTTGTCAAAGAAGAGAAGGACGCGCAAAGGCCTGTCTACTATGTGAGCCGGGTGCTTCGAGATGTAGAGACCCACTATAGCCCCATAAAGAAGGTCGCTTACTGCCTCATCACGACAGCGAGAAAGCTCTGGTCGTACTTCCAAGCTCACACCATCATCGTCTACACCAATCTTCCCCTCGAGAAGAACTTGAAGAGGTTGGAGCGATCAGGCAGAATGCTAAACTGGAGTGTCGAGCTTAGTGAGTTCGACATCATATACAAAGCCCGGATGGCGATTAAAGGCCAGGTGCTGGCAGACTTCGTGGTGGAATGCACCATTGAAGAACTTCTCGAAGATTCGTTGGGCGCTTGATCGACTGTGGCATGGCAGAAACCAATGGTGGAAGACAAACCCTCGACGTCTGCTCAAGGAGGAGATGGCAAACTATGGGTTGTCCACGTCGACAGGTCGGCTGCGGGGTCAGGAAGTGGAGCGGGCATCGTCATAAAAACCCCCAACGGAAGCTTGCTGGAGTATGCACTTTGCTTCAACTTCTCCGCGACAAACAATGTGGCAGAGTACGAATCCGCCGTCAATGGGCTAAAGCTATGCCTGGCTATGGGGGTGATGAATGTGCTGTTGCTGAGCAACTCGAGGCTCGTCGTCCAACAAATCCAAAGGAGCTTCGAGGTGAGGGAGGAGCTGATGAAGCGCTATTTAAAGTGCACCCAGGCCAAACTTCAGAAGTTCAGGAAGGCAGATGTTCATCATCTACCTCGATCGAATAACCTCCGGGCCGATGCTCTCTCAAAGCTAGCCTCCTCGGCCCCAGCCGAAATTGGGAAGGCCATCTACGTCGAGAGCTTGCTGACACATACAATTGCGGAGGGAGAGCTAATGTGTTTCTGCCAAACAATGACCTGGATGAGCCCAATCATGACCTACCTAGAGACGAGAGCCCTCCCCAAAGACCGGCTCGAAGCGAAGAAGGTCGAGAGGCGAGCCCTGTCGTTCGTAATTTCGACTGTGTACTCTATCGGAAGCGCCGAGCAAGATTTGACGTCTTGCCTTAGCTGAAGTGTCTGGGGCTGGACCAAGCCGAACAAGTCATCCACGAGGTGCATGAAGGCCTCTATGGAAACCACTATGGCGGACGCACCATCGCCCACAAAGCGGTGCGTTAAGGATATTACTGGCTGACCATGATCCACGACACACTCTAGTATGTCAAGAAGTGCATGGAGTGCCAGAAGTTCTACAGACATACTGCTGCTCTGCTGGCCAACTTGGTCCCCATCCTCAGCCCGATCCCGTTTCCCAAGTGGGGCCTCAATATCCTTGGACCTTTTCCGAAGGCGTCTGGAGGGAGGAAGTACCTCGTCGTCACCGTCGATTACTTCACCAAATGGATCGAGGCTGAACCATTAGTGCACATCACTTGGAGGGATATGAAGAGCTTCATCTGAAGTCCGTCATATGCCTCTTTGAAGTACCTCGCTCCATAGTGAGAGATAACGTGAGGCAGTTTGACTGCGCGGACTTTTAGAGCTTCTGTTCAGAGTGGGGGATCAAACTCCACTTCGCCTCTGTGGCACATCCGCAGTGCAATGGGATGGAAGAGGCGGCGAAAAAATGCATATTTGGCCCCCTAAAGAAGAAGGTCGGTGATGTGCTTGGGTCCTGGGTAGACGAGCTGCCTTGCATCCTATGGTCATACTGCACAACCTACAAAGCGTCAACTGGGGAGACTCCGTTAGTGCTCACGTTCGGGGAGGAGGCAGTCGTCCCTGTAGAAGTGGGAGAAGAGACACTTCGGCTCAAATACTTCGATGAAGATGTCAACATGGAAGGCATCGACCTCGACCTCGAGCTCATCGACGAAGTGAGAGACCGAGCTCTGACAAACCACGTCAAGCACAGCCAGAGGATGGCTCGGCACTACAACTTCCAAGTGAAGAGACGGAGCTTCAGAATCGACGACCTAGTCCTCAGGGACGCAACCTTCAAGCCGAAGATCGCTCATCGAGGGAAGCTCGCAGCAAAATGGGAGGGCCCCTATGAAATCATTGACATCATCGGGCTGGCAACTTACATCCTGGCAACCATGGATGGCGACGAGCTGGCCCACCCATGGAGTGCAAAACACTTGCTCAAATACTATCAGTAACTTCGTACATTTTAATGCAATTATCTTCTTTTCCTGCAAATTCTCAAATTTTGCCGTCTTCATTTGGAAATTTCAGTTCTCCTCGAACATTGTCAAATTCCGGGGCAAGCTTACGGAGCTTCGCCCTCGATAGGCTCAAAAGGGCTATGGCCGAGCTACGGGCTCGCACCCTCCCCTCCCACGAAGCCTCCGGGGTAAGTCACGTTCTGGCTACCCATAGCGGGATGGGCCTCGCTATCCAAACCAAAGAAGGGCTAAGGCCGAGCTACATGCTCGCATCCTCCCCTCCCACGAAGACTCCGGGGCAGGTCCTAGCTTGGCTACCCATAGCAGGACTGGCCTCGCTACCAAAACTAGAGAAGGGCTAGGGCCGAGCTACGGGTTCACACCCTTCCCTCCTACGAAGACTCCGAGGTAGGTCCTGTCCTAGCTACCCATAGCAAAATGGGCCTCGCTACCTAAACCTGAGAAGGGCTAGGGCAGAGCTACATGCCCGCACCCTCTCTTGCCACGAAGACTTCGGGGCAGGCCCCGTCCTGGCTACCCATAGCAGGACGGGCCTCGCTACCCAAACCGGAGAAGGGCTAGGGCCGAACTACGGGCTCACACCCTCCCCTCCCACAAAGACTCTGGGGCAGGTCCCGTCCTGGCTACACATACCAGGGTGGGCCTCGCTACCCAAACCGGAGAAGGTCTAGGGCCGAGCTACAGGCTCGCACCCTCCCCTCCCACGAAGACTCCGGGGCAGGTCCCGTACTGGCTACCCATAGCAGGACGGTCTTCGCTACCCAAACCGGAGAAGGGCTAGGGCCGAGCTACGGGCTCGCACCCTCCCCTTCCATGAAGACTCCAGGGCAGGTCACATCCTGGCTACCCCTAGCAGGACGAGCCTCTCTACCCAAACCAGAGAAGGGCTAGGGCCAAGCTACGGGCTCACACCCTCCCCTCCAATGAAGACTCCGGGGCAGGTCCCATCCTGGCTACTCATAGCAGGACGTGCATTGCTACCCAAATCGGAGAAGGGCTAGGACCAAGCTACGGGCTCGCACCCTCCCCTTCCACGAAGACTCCAAGGCAGGTCCCGTCCTGGTTACCCATAACAGGACAGGCCTTGCTACCCAAACCGAAGAAGGGCTAGGGTCGAGCTATGGGCTCGCACCCTCCCCTCCCACGAAGACTCCGGGGCAAGTCTCGTCCTAGCTACCCATAGCAGGACGGGCCTCGCTACCCAAACCGAACAAGGGCTAGGGCTGAGCTACGGGCTCACACCCTCCCCTCCCACAAAGACTCAGGTGCAGGTCCCGTCCTGGCTACCCATAGCAGGACGGGCCTTGCTACCCAAACCGGAGAAGGGCTAGGGCAGAGCTACGAGCTCGCACCCTCCCCTGCCACGAAGACTTCGGGGCCGGTCCCGTCCTGGCTACCCATAGCATGACGGGCCTCACTACCCAAACTGGAGAAGGGCTAGGGCCAAGCTACGGGCTCGTACCCTTCCCTCCCATGAAGACCTTGGGGCCGGTCCCGTCCTGACTACCCATAGCAGGGCGGGCCTCACTACCCAAACCGAAGAAGGTCTAGGGCTGAGCTACGTGCTCGCACCCTCCCCTGCCACGAAGACTCTAGGGCTGGTCCCGTCCTGGCTACCCATAGCAGGGCAGGCCTTGCTACCCAAACTGGAGAAGGGTTAGGGCCGAGCTACTGGCTCGCGCCCTCCCCTCCCACGAAGACTCCGGGGCAGATCTTGTCCTGGCTACCCATAGCAGGGCAGGCCTCGCTACCCAAACCGGAGAAGGGCTAGGGCCGAGCTACGGGCTCGCACCATCCCCTTCCACGAAGACTCCGGGGCAGGTCCCGTCCTAGCTATCCATAGCAGGACGGGCCCCGCTACCAAAACCGGAGAAGGGCTAGGGCCGAGCTACGGGCTCGCACCCTCCCCTCCCTTAAACTCTGGGGCAAGCTTACGGAGCGTCGGCCCCCAATAGGGTCCGGAGGGCTAGGGCCGAGCTACGGGCTCGTACCCTCCACTCCCCCAAACTCCGAAAGACAAGCATCGATCTATACTCTACATCCGACACGGCCTCTTCCTAGCTCTCGCCCACCCTGAATGTCGGGGGCATTACACATCAGGGCAACAATAAGTCACAATTCGAGACTGGGAACCAAGCCACAAAGTCAAGAAGATTAAACATTAAGCCCGAACTGCAAAATTTCATTGACAAAATTTTTTTACAAGTATTTCCAGGGTGCCGACCTTACAAAAAATGGTCGCACTTCGGTCAACACCACCGAACAGCCAGAACTTCTAAAATAAAAAAAGCTAAAGTCCTACACAAGGCCCCTTGGTCGGCCCCTAAATCCCCTACCCCAAACATTCATACGGCACGATGGCCGCCCACCGCTTGGTCACCTCCGACCAAACCTTCACCCTCGTAAGAATCCCCCGCCACTTGTTGCTCGACTGCTGGTGCCTCTTCATCAACCGGCACAACCTCTTCTTCCTCTTTCTCATCATCTGAGGCCGCCAGCTTCGCAAAGTCCACCTCGACGGAAGGATAGAGGCTCCCCATCCTCTCCTAGATCCTATGGAGGCATGCCTCCCAGCCCTTCTGTTTCATCACCGCCATTGCGGGGACGAACTCCACCAGCTGGTAGTGTCGGACCGCTTCGGCCTGCTTTGCCTTCAGCTCGGTCTTCCCCGCCTCCACTTGCTGCTCCAACTCCGCCGCCCTCTTCTTCTCTTGCTCGAGGGAGACCTTCGCATCAATCTGGCGGGCTTCTTCGGCTTGGACCTTCGCCTCAAACTCCTCCAAGTATACATCCTGCTTCCGGATCTTCGCCTTCTGTTCATCATACAATCCCTGCAACTTGGCATACTGGGCCCTGTGCCTCGTCGCCCGCTCCTCAGCTTCCTTCTTAAAAGCGACAAGCTCAGCCTCCGTCCCGAGCGCAGCCTCGGCCTTGTTTATAGCGGGGGTGGGGTGCCTAAGGCCAACCATCATTGCACTAGCCTGCACAGAAGATAGAAAGAAGAGTCAAGTACACTCGAATAAAAGAAGTTGTCATAAGAGAGGAGTCAGACTGACCTGCAAGCTATGCCAGATGGCCGAGGTGCATAACCTCTCCGCACCCACATTTGTCAGAGACTCCCTATCTCTGGGCAGCAGGCTGTTCTCAGCCAGCCTCGCAGCTACTCTGGCTTCGTCGAAAACCGACTCAGCAGAGCCAACCGGGTAGGACGCCGCCAGAGAGTCCTCTGTCGACATCTTCACAAGCTTGTCCCTCCTGTACTTGAACACCGCGAGCACCGCCTCGTAGCTCGGGTGGGCGGGCTTATGTCACGGTCGCTTTTTGATCGTACGTTTTTCGTGCGCGTACTTTTGTTCGTATGCGTATTTATTTTGATCCCTTCTTGTTTCCGAAACCTACAATATGATATGACGTTGTGACCCTCTGGAAGAGTACTTATTTTTGGAATTATTTTTGAACGTCATTTCACGGGTCGTTCTCCCACAAAATAACTTTGTTTGAAGAGGTGTCGTAGCTTTCACCTTCGTCATTAGACCTTTTTATTTTTAGTTCCATTTTTCGTTGCCCTAGCCCATGACCAATCTTCTTAGCCTCGATTCTCTCATCGACACGGTCGTCCTGGTATTTTTTCTCATAATTACCGGACACTGTTTGACCCACTTTTTCCACTAATCATCTTCTAATACACATAACTTAATTAACTTGATTAATTAACTAACCTAATTAAACTAGGCCTAATACGTTTCATGAAAATATTTCCTAGCTATTCTCCATCACTTATTAACCTAAGTCTACCCCCCCACCCTCTCATAACTTCTCTCTCCAATCACCTAAACATACCCCCCCTTTCAAAACACTTTATCAAAACTATTTCCTTATACTCCCCTAAATGGGCTATTCAACCCACTGTTTTGACTAATCCAAACCCTATCTATCTCTCCCTCTCTCTCCCCCTATAATACATAAAGTACCAAAACCCTAGAGTTGTATAGCAAGCATCTCCTATTCCATGAAACAGTAACCTAGGCTCTCCCTCACAAAACTGTCGGTGCAGTCACCATTACAAAATTCGGCCAGCCTTCATTCGACCTCCGACGACCACCAAATTTCCGGCCTCGTCTCCCCTCGACTCCCTCCACCTCCGGCAACCCTCCTCTCGTCAACCACCCTCTCCTCCTTACTTTAAACTCCGTGCAAACACCAACCTATTGCAAAAACTGCTGTCAGCCACATCCCCTTCAAACCCCACGCCCGGCCGCCGCCGTCGCCGCCGGTGACCCCCACCGGCCGCCAATAACTCCCCTCGATGTCCCCTATCAACCGGCAGCCTCCCCTTGGGTCAGTTCCTCCTCCTCCTTCGGCACACTCCGTGCAAACACCAAAACACCCTACAAAAACTGTCACAGCCTCTCCCCTTGCAAAATTCGGCCAGCCATTTTTTGGCCACCGCCGGCCATCCCCCTCTTTCGGTGAACTCCCATCGACGTCCCCTATCACCTCCTAGCTTCCCTCGCGATAACTCTTCCTCCTCCTCCCGCAAACAGCATGCAAACACCTGGATACGCGCCGAAAAACTGCCGTTTGCTCTACCAAAACCCACGGCCTGGGCTGTCCCGTCGCCGTCGGCCACCCCGCTGCCGTTGGCTGCCCCTCAGGCCTTCCCCCTATCCGTGCAGGTCCTTCCCTAGTCGCTACAACCCCCGAAGCTCCTCCCACGCGCGTGCAAACTTCAGATTCGCGCGCAACTTCAGATCTGCGCTACCCGAAATCGCGGACAGATCTGTCTGTCTCTCTCACATTCCGTACCACTGTCCGTGCCTTCCCGACGCCGTAGGACGCTGTGCCACTGTCCATCCCCTTCGTGTCACTGATCGGTGATCGTACCGCTACCCGTTTGATCGTCGTTCGTCGCCGCTATCCGTCGTACCGTTCTCGCTACCAGAGTCCAACCCCTGACGTCGCTACCCGACATCAGTGTAGCTCTCACGTCGTGCTAAGGGTAATCTCTAAACTGTAGGAACCTCCACATCGCATGCTAATCAAGACTAAAATCCGTAACGTTATTGCTTTGGATAATTCACTAATGAAGATCTAAAAACTGGGACTGTAGGCTGGATCGCGATCTGAAAACATAGGTAGAGTTGGAGTTGATTGAACGGGATCGCAACGTGGTTGTCTTCAGGCAAGTGATACTTTCCAGTGTTTGTTTAGGCCGGTTTTAGGCCAATTTGTGTAGTAGCGTAAAAGAGACTAGGCGATGAAATGATAGTCGCCTAGACGCCTTATTTTGATCTAGCTTGACAACGAAGCTAGATCCGACACCATTATTATGCTATCATTTCATGCTGCCTGTCACGTTTACTTTCAATTAATGGTACACACTTTTAACTGCTCATTACTATGTCATGTCATGCATCAAATTGTTCCATCATGATTGTGTAGCACACGCGACAATAATTGTTAACTATTGAGGCTAGGCACCTGCTTTGCGGGCACAACCCTATGCCAATAACACTTCCTGGCTCGTGATCCAGAAGATGGGCGCCAGTCCATATACACATGGAGGGGTAGGGTTAAGCGACCACTCAGCGTAGAAGTGTGCCCGTACAGCCACTTCAGCTGTAAGGCGTAAAACCTGTGCACAATGTGAAAAGTCAGTGAATCGTGAATTCGTGAAATAGTGATTCGTAGCTTCTGCTACGACGTGCATGTTTGTTATCATCATGTCATTTTTAATTGTTGCATTCTTTAAATGTCATGCCATACCATCATGTTAGAACTGCTAGTTGCATTATTTTATTTGTATCCTTGCATAAAAGTCCTCCGTTTTCCGTTGGGAAACTTTTGCTGACATGTGCCCTCTTCTCTTTGGGTGTCACGTGTCAGGTTTAGAGACAGAGTTAGTTACAGAGGACGAGCAGTACGCAGACGTTGAGTTCGAGGTCCCTGCTGAGGCTGAGTTTGAGCACACTGGTGACCAGTCCTAATCTCACCTGGAGACTTCTATTAGTTGTTGCTGCTTTAGTAGTTGCTGTTAGGTTTCGGTGCATAGCACCTATCTCTCTGCTTTATGTTTCGGCCATGCTCTAGGCCTTTTGTTCAGACTATGTACTTTTGTGACTTTTCTCTGAGATGTTTGGAATAATTGTTGGATGTTTGGTGGATATTTCTATGTCTGCTTTTTATTTATTATTGTTGTTATTTCGTCGCATTACAAGAATCTGTCATTGGTATCATTCACAGACGCTTATCGGAATGCAGCTTCACAACTCCAAGTCCGAGCGGACCTTCTCACGTCTCACATTCCGTACTTGGGAAGCGGGGCGTGACAGCTTACCAAGTCCGAAGGAAGGGCAACCATAGGGCCAGCGATCTACGGCTATCGTCCGCCTGCTAGAGCCCGACCCGGTAGGATACCCCTGGGGCACGACAGTCTGGAGTGGAATTGCAGGGATCGGGGGTGGTCGCCCGCTCTGAGACCCTTAGGCCTCCTGCTTGGCCGACATGACATCCTCATCATCGAGGTCGATTGGCTGGGGATTAGCTCTGCCCACTGTGCTCTCCGTAGGGTGGCCAGTATTCGCCACGGTCGTCAGAAGGCCCGAAGCAGCCGTGGCCTCCGCCACCTTCATCTTCTTCGTCCGGACGAGCTTCTCAGCCTTCGCCGTCGACGATCCCTCCCGAGCTCGCTTCGGGCCGCCCTTCGTCGATTGTTTGGCCGATTGCTCCGAAGCCAGCGTCATCAGCTCCTTCATTGGTAAACTCATCGTCTGACCTGCCAGAAGGAAATAGATCAGGGTGAACAAATTAGGAGCGACAGCTACAAAGCTCGGATTACCTTCTGGCCAGATGTGTCGGACTATCATTTCCTCCTTGGCAAGTTTCTCGTATTGCCTATCCTCCGTGGGATTTCCTGCAAGATCCTAGCCCGCTCTACATCATCCGCG